>DWDX01002488.1:0-15125 GCA_018245675.1 Agara michaeli
GATAAGAGTGAATAGACACTTTGTAAGCACGCATGTGGGATTGAACAGATTGCTTCTCATATACTCAAACAATATTTAGTATTTTCATTGTAATTTTCTTATCCGTGGTACCAAACTCATCAATTATACTAAGAAATGAAAAGAAGGAAATTATTTATTCTGTTCTTACAAGAACAAAATATATTCATATATACCAAAGAAAGGAGAATGAACGGAACAATTAAACCTTTTTGAATGTTATGAAATCGGAACGGTTGCAATTTTAAAATGACTATAACGACCTCTACTATCATACCGAAGCACTACATACTTAAACATGTCGATTGTTATGTCTGGAACTCATAGGAACCTTACATAGAAACTTTGCACCTTGCCTATATCACTTTCCGAACTATATACAGTGTAAATAACAAATTACATACTAATCTAGTCAGCATTTTTTACGTTATGGTTTCACAAACAACTGAAGTACCGATTAATGGTAGATCAATCAGGTCCACAGTTTCAGTGGTTTTTATTCCGCTTCGGCTTTTGAAAGGGAAATTAATATGGAGCACTTTCAGCACAGTACCATGATGGACAGTTGTTACAGATGTGAAGAGAAATGTTACGTAAGTTGGATTAGTTTTTTTTTTTTCTACATTAGAAAACATTCCGTCCGCACTTAAGAACTGACAGTTTTGTTATGAAACAAAAAAACAATCATTAGCATTAGCAATTATATGGTAGTTGTAAAACTTTTACAGACATATTAACCTCAAACTATTATATTTAGCTCTTGGTATGCAATTTTTATTTACGTAGCATCACGCCTTTAATCCCCTTAAGGGGTAGGCAGAGGAGTGTAGTACACCCCCACATTTCACCAGTTACGTTTTAAGTCCCACAATCGAATAGGTGGTGAGCCTATTGCCATGCACTGGGCACACATCCAGACTCCGAGTCACTACTAGAAATTCTAGATTAGAAAAATCCAACAGTACCCAACCCGGGATTTGAACCCAGGACTTCCCGATCGGCAATCGCGCTAGCAACCGCCCGACCAACGAGGCAGTCAAAATAAAGATAATATAATGAAATATAATTTTAATCATATTTTATTATGAAGAAATATAATTTAAAGAAAATATAATTTTAATAAATCACTATAGAAATATATTGCCCAGGTTACAACATGTCTTGTACACAATATCAAATTAATTAATTAATTTAAAGCCATGTCAATCAACAATAGAACAAATGCGTTATAGGGTTTAGGGATAATCATGACTTTTCCTTGTTTATTTGTAATTAACGTAATGGATTTTTCCGATTTAAATATATTAATGGCGTACGTACCAGCACATGTGTAGGTACTTAATGTATTGATTTCCTAACCATATGTTATAATTACAATATCTCCTCAAGTGTTTAATTATTTGATCAATATTTCGTAGTCAATATATTGCTCAATCCTGAACACAAATAATTATTTAATATCTTTTTACACGCGAAAGTGGTGAAGCCCAGCATTGTAAATTAAACAGTATATAAAAAAACGACTTTTTTACGAAATAAAAGATTAAAATAAATATATTTACAAAATCCATAAGCCGTAACAGCTCGACGTTGGCTTATGAAGTTATGATCGGGTGGATTATGTTAGGGTTGCCTAATGAAGTAATTATTCAATTTTGATTACCAACAGACACACAAACTGATACCAACATTACCGTGTTCCTCATCCTTCTATACAAAAAGGCAGATATTTTTTTTCGGTCCGCACAACAGGCCCTTCCGAAACACCTTTGCGTCCTACCCGCTATCGATATCGCAAACGATCTGACAGATGCGCGCCACACCTGCGCGAACAACTGTCGCCTAAGGGAGGAAACAATGCAATCCAAATACCAAAACTGTACATACTAAATATAACATGTTACTAGCCATATGGTTAGTAATATAGATACATACAGGACATTACATTTATTTAGTCGAAATATTAGATATACTTACATATACTAATGAATTGAGTGATGCAAATTTTAAAAAACTTAACAAAAAAAAAGAGACCAGACCATGCAGACCAAGTATTTTGAATACTCGGCAGCTGAAGACGTAAGAGAACGGTATGTATCTCTTTTTCTCCACATATCATAATTCTAGACGCTAGGCTGCACTACAAAAGAGGCATTGAAGCTCGAAGTGACAATAGCGATGCAAGTTAGCTCCTAGTACGAAACTAGTAATAGAAATAGTTCGGAGCGTAATATCCTCGGGTATTGAATTGGACTACGAATTGGAAAACGAACACGAATTTAATAAAGTCGTGAATAAGGCTGAGCGCGTGCCTTTTTTACTTGCGAGAGGACGTTCAAGTACAAATATATTTGCTCAAAATATGTGAACTAGCTATACCTCAAAATAATAATTTATCACACGACTATTATAAATGAAGATGTTTGTTGTGTGTGCGTGTGTGTATCTGTGTCTTACTGAACCCATTTGCAGAAAATTTAGTAATATATAGACTAAAACTGCAATAAGAAAAAGGCTACTATTAGTAATGTAACTTGCCAAAACATAGACAATGTAAAATCTACACATAAAACACCTTTAACATTACCAAGTTCATTATTTTACAGCGCTATACCTACGAATGGTGATGTCACCTTAAGCGTGTTGTTGACAAAACTAATAAACGAGCAACTTCAGGGATTAAACTAGTACACGTTAGCGGGCCACTAAAACGTTGGAAGGTCGCGTGACCTTGTAATACTAACTCTGTAATGTGATGGCGATGAACTCAATTGAGCTGTTCATTTTATCGATTGGCCTGTCAGAAAGATTGTATCGATATTTTGTTGAAGCGTTTCGTGAATGGATTACGTGTACGAAATATAATATAAAAACATGTATAACGAAATGCCTAATTGAACTTTAGTTTGTTATTTAGCTATAAATCGGTCATGTACATAGAAATTCAACATAATATCATCTATGGTTTTTTATAGCCTTATTTAAAGGCCATCCAAATTATTGGTATCGTTTTTTTTTATTGTTCTGTTTAGTTTTTTTGATACATTTTAATTTATTTATTGCTTTATATCGACGGAATAAACATTTCTTTTTCTTTCTTCCTTTACAGCCTTGTCCAGAATCGTAACGCAATTAAAATCTAAAATTATGTTACAACACGTTCTTGTCTAGTTATATGATTGAAAGTAAAATTGTTCACCAAAAGTCCAAACGTGAGATCGACTTCATTTGTGGAATTATTTTAGAAGCTTTCAACAACATGGCAATGTAACACGGTTTTCGGTGTTAATATAGAAACAATAATAATATTAAGGGTAAGTAACCTTATATTTTAAACTTCTCAAAACGATATCAAAAGAAAACGCCAATATTTTCGGCAAACATATGTATATTTAGAACGGTAGGTTCTACGTACGTAAAGTACTTACGATCGTGTAGGATTATTAAGTTATATTTTCTTGTATTAATTAATAACTTAAGCGTCTTAAATCACGCATTGTTTTTGAATTTCCTCATATTAAAATAACAACTTGGAGGTACTTATATTTATTTCAAATATCCATTATTGAAAAACCCATACACATATTTATAAAAGCAATGCGGAATAACCTTATTTATTTGAAGTTTACAGTTTAATTATAGATGTATGTAATATCATGGTTGCAAATATATATGTATGTATGGAATGAATTGAGAGCTTTTCGAACTTCTATAAGTATAACACCTCACATCAAGTATAAATTGATCACTTAAAAGGTGTTTTTATCGCGATTTTTTTAATGTATTGGGGATGCGATAAGCTGTTCGGAACATGACTGGTTTGCGCAGGAGTGTTACAACATCCGGTGTATGAACAGGGTTGCCGCATTTGCTTTTATTGCACAAACGTTACTTTATAAAATAAAATTAATGAAGGGGTACAATTGATATGGTAAATTATTAATAAAACTCATAATAAAATTACTTTAGCGAATGTTAATTTGTCCACACACTCATTTTACAGTTTACTCCAGATGCGACGTAGATTGACAAAAATGTAAAAAAAAACCTCTACAGAATGTAAATAGCGTAAAATGATATTTACTATAGTTAATACTTACCTAAATATTGTATGAAATATTACAATTTTAGCGTAGACATCCCTACAGATGGTGATATTCGCGTAGAGCTACTAAATGTGTGTACAGGTGACGCTGGCGGCCGCGAACTAAAGAGTAGGTATTCCAATTACTTCGCTGATATGAACACGACCATTACCGGTGGAGCGAAATTACTCCCGGGTTCCGTAATGAGTACCGCTACTCAAAAAAAAATTACTTTCATCTACAAAACAATATTAAAATTTGTATCTCACTACCGCTGTAATGAGTTCATGATTCATGTTACGAATGTCCGCCCAAATGAAGCTTATGAAATGTTACTAATACAGATAAATATATACATATGACAGTAAGGCACAAGGTAAAGGCAAAAGCTATACAAATCAATATGCGTTAACGAGATTACGATCTATTGATTCAGTTGAATAATTATAACGTTTCTATGAATTAATGTTAAAATATATTATACATAGTAAGTGGTAAAATGCACCTATGTTAAAAGATTGTAGACTAGAAATTGAAATATTTTCAGAGGAATATTTCAATAAAAGTTCCTTTGTCGTGTGTGAAGTCAGTCTTGTAACATGATGGCTGCAACCTATGAAAGTCATCCTCCTTCATTCCCTCTAAACCTTCTTCAATGAACAGAGTAGTCCTATCAGAATTTGGATGCAGATGCGGTGCTTCTACAGTATCTAAAGGGAACGTGTAATCCCGCTTAAGGCAGTACATTTTATATGTACTCAGATATAAATACAAAAGTCGATTCAAATCATAACTTAATTGTGAACATCGTTAAGGGCAAAAGTGCTAATTTTAAATAGCTTTTACCTTTGACTTTCCCAATGACGTTAGGTGTGTCGTAATATTTTTTTGTTATACTATATCAAAAGTAAATTCTGCAATCAGTTGCCGATAAGATTGGCGGTCACTCAAGGCCATAGCCGCGTCGTATTATGTACGTCAATATTTACAAGCGTAAAATGCAACAACTACACTTACTCGTATCGATACAGAAGATCATTTTAATAGCATTTTTAAAAGGTACATATATCGCAAAAATTTCCATTCCAGAAACATCTATATCTTGTCATCTATACACTATTGGTTTTTAGTGTTGTGTTCCAGTTATAAAGATGTAGTAGGCAGACATCTGAAGCCAGATCTTAGATAGATTGTTTTTAATTTGAGATCGGCACGCGCATCTCGGCTGCAGTACCCACTTAACATAGAGTAGCCAGCATATCTATTTACTGTTTCCATCAAGCAAATAAGACAATGAAATAAATAGTTAAAATACAATTACAAGCGCGAGCCGATAACGACAGAAACACTAATATAATTGTGGCTTGGACTACTTCCAATCATGAAACTAAGTACTCACGTCATCAGATGTGGGAGATGGAAGCGGCGAATCTTTTGAGTTTCTGCGTCTCAACCATATTTCGGTGACCGCGTTCAAAGACGTTCTCCTGTGCGGCGAAAACATTTTCAATGCACCCCGCGACTCACTTATCACTGCATAACGGGCCCGTTCGGCTCGAGTCCGTCACGCTACAGGAAATACCACTGAATTTATAAATAAATTCAAACGCTCCCGAATCGTAACGTCGATAGAAATAATGCGTCCGTTCGTACTGAATTGAAAGAGGATAATGATGGCATGAAAACGTATATAAACGCACGACAAGCGTGCGGCGACTGATAGCGGAGGTAGCACCAGGAAAAAGGTATGATAAGGAATAACGATGTATGAGAATAAATAAGTTCACGGCAATGTTCCATCCCCTTTCATATTTCGCCCTTGAGAACATAATAACCAGGTGCATGCTAAGTGAGGGTAATTTAATTAGACATAGTTTCCGTTATTAACAATGCGTGCAAAAATGTCACCAGTCATTAACTTGGGGAACACAGCAGTTTCTTTTATATTCATGTTTCGAATAAATTAAATTGCCACTTATTAAACGTGAATTTATTAAATGTTCCGAGGTTTTATTATAGTATATATTTTAGCTGCCCCGAGTATAATAGGTACTAACATACAACCATGAAAATAATGATAGCCCAATCTATAATTGCTATTCAAACCATCCAACCGTTTACGGATGTTATCTATGCTAATAAAAATTTGTAACGAGAATAAAATCTGCACAGGTTTTATCTGTGAAACTAATAATTGCTTCCTCTTAATAATAGACAATAGAGACCCGAAAAGTTAAGTTTAAAAATGTTTCTTTGAAATATTGAATCGATTTTAGCAGAAAAATTAATAATTCTAATGTAATAACCTTTTACTACAAAGAGCTTGTATCATATATATCGCTATTATCACACTCTATTACACGTTAAGTATATCTTGACCTAATATTATAAATGCATTGTCTGCGAAATAGCCTTGGCGATCTCACATCCCATTTCTATTCCATTATTCCCCCGACATATGTGTTGCATTACCAGCCCATTTAAAATAGACATCCGAGATAGGGTTACCCCTAAATATTGTTTACAAGGGACGTCCCAATTTATATTTAGCTTTTTATGAGTGTTAGTTACACACTTCGAAAGTGCCAGAAACCCGTTATTTAATTAAGACCAAACCACACACAGGTAGGCATACCGGCAAGTGTAAATTCGCAAGGTATATTATTCCACATTCCGTTTAAACACATCGCTCTTTTTTTCGTTTGTTTTCTTTTTTCGATTTATCTCAAGTGCAAATATCTACCAAACCGTATTTCACTCGTCTTCAAGAGTTAATGAATAGCCGACCGCGGGAAGGTTGCGTCGAACAAAAGACTAATGTTTTACGTTTTAAAAAAATAAACAATGGCGTTCCGTTTTACTCTGAACGACCTCTGCAGAGACCGATCGCAAATAAAGAGAAACGGTGAGGTTGTTTGCTTATGAAGTTCGGGCAAACCCGAATTTTACCTCACAAGTTCGTGCTTTGGGTAATTCTAAAGTTAAATATGTCGAAAATTTTATAAAAAAATTTACGTCATCTAAAGTTAACGTTCTGCAAACTACAGGACACCCGGAAGCTTGGTACCTAATATTATATCTTTACGCGGACCAATTTAACTTAGTTAACACTGTAATAATTTCGTGAAACCTAAATTGATAACATACTATTCATGTAAGGCATTAAAAACGAAATGTAGACAAATGAGGGCGAGAACAACCGCGTTGAATAAAACATCGCCACGGAACTTGTACCATTTCATTATTTCTTCCCAAATTATGCTCCCTGTGGACTACACGGAGATAGATCGAAGTGGAAGCTCCCTGAATATTTTATTAGCGAAATTCATGTGGGAATGAAGGCATTGTCTACATTGTTGCTAATAATAAGAAACGTCTGTAATTTGAGAGTAGCCATTTTTGTTGTGTTCGATATATTCGTACACAATAAGCCCCTCTCGAGACCATGTTCTTAAATAAATAAAAGATTTCCCTCTTCTCAATACTGGTGTTATTTTCATTATATTATATTTAATGTATTTTAATATTAATTATTTACAATTTAGACTTCTATATTGCGCAGTAGCACAAGGAGACATCTCTGATTTTAAAAATTATGTACGTTTTTAAAATTACATATAATCTTGGTGTAACCGCAAAATAATATTTTGATTTAGAATCATTCATATGTTTAGTGGCTATATCTTCCTACTCATAATTGGGCCGAATTGGCCTATGGTTTTAAACCTTTTTATTATGTTTAGAAACCTGCGCCCGCCATTGGAACAATGATGCTGGTGACTAGTGAAAAACGTGACTGTGAAGAACCCTCAATTATCAATAGAGCAAGATACGTTTACAATGTATAAATATGGATTTATCGCATAACTTGTAAAATTTGCAGTAAAATGATTTACGGTCCATATATTTCGTATAAGAACATCCATAAATAAAAATGCACAACGACCTTGCATAAAATATGAGGTGACTGACCGGTTCAACGACTCCTGATAACAATATATGCAGTTGCTATAATGACGAAGTTTAATAATTCCTATGTAATCGCCCACATAACGCCTTCTCTTCAGCGAGCTAACACAATTGTTATACCGAAAAACAATAGCCTTCTAATTCTTTGTGAATCAATTATTATATTATATCTAATTGGCAATATTGCCGCCCACTAATTTACAAGTTTTGTAATTATTCTTAAAACTGTGTGATAAACATTGCTGATTATTAAATTTAGTTACGATAGAAATTTTTGCCTATTTTTTTCTTGAGATGTGAAAATGTTATATTATAATATTTACACATCAACGATGACTTTGTTAGAAATTCAAAATCAATAAAAACAATACGATTGGGAAATAGATACTTTCACTACTTTACCCTTAAAATTTATAAACGTTGGAGGCATAAGCCGGTTTTAGATTTTAAATATTTTCTTTTCATTACCATTTCACTACAAAAAATCAAAGTTGAATCAATTTCCGCATACAAAACAAATACGCAAAAATCCATCATAAATAAATTCATGACACGGAACTGAAAGGATAAAACACAAAATTTCAAAAGTTCCGGAAACCTACAAAGCTGAGAGCAACCACCAAGCCATTATGCACTATTTACAATTTCACCCGAAAAATGTATTAAAGAACTCTATGGGTCAAAGCTTTGTTTCCACATAGCCTGTTATTCATTCAATTTGGTTACCAAATCGGTTTGGGAACCGACTCAAAGGATAAACTTGCGTCAAGTGTTCCGATTGAAAACTTCACCGAGCGAAAGCTTGCTTTCAAACCGTGGAAAAAGAAAAAAGATGTAGGTATACTCACTTCGTCTTGTTAATAAACAAAACTTGCTTTTACAATCTAAAAGATACGACCTTTATTATTGTAAGCATTTATTAACAATGAAGGCGTCAATACGAAAATAAATTATTGTGACGCATCGACGGCATGTAATATCGTAATAGTGGGCATTACAAAAAACTTCTTTTTAAAATTGGGTAAGAGTGATTAAAATCCTTTATCTTGATTTTAACATAAGCTTTTAGAGGAACTCGTATTATTTTGATTGGTGGTTTAATTTTTAATCTGTGAAACACATATCATCAAGACAAAATTTTCGTCCTGTTTCGTATACGAAGATAGTTTCATATATAAAAACGCACCCATTTCCACTATCTCGGCCTTACTAATAATAGAAGCTAGAACAATACAAACAAACCTCTCTAAAACGGAGATAAAGGATTCTTTAAGAAAATGAAACAAAATAAGTCCCTCGCGAAATAAGTCTTCTTAAGCTCAGCTAAAATTCCTTTCTAGCAAAAACGAGCGCTTTTGAGCGCAGATGCAGAGGTGCACTGTTTAAATGTGTTGACAGAAAACAGAAACTGTTCGTTATTAAAATAATTTCATATAATAACATTAGTACGGAGCTGAACATGCTTTTATTATATTTAATGAGAAAACTTGAAATGCAAAAGATAAATGATAAAGTAAGAACAAGGAAATTTACTTGGAGAAAGTAAACAGGCGCAATATTTTAGTTGACATTCTTAATTTGTTTAGTTCTTATTTTATTAACATCGACATAAAAGAGACACTGTAAATCAAAAGAGTAAAATAAAGATTCTTTATTTTTGTGTAAGCTTTTCTCTAAAGATTAAGTTTAACACTCCATAGGGATGCTAAATTTAACTTTTCGTCAACCGAATAGTCTATCCAAAAGATATTCGACTCATTTACGAATCACTGCTCCACTAAACATTTACCGTAGATAAACGCATACGTCTATTTTAACTTGTCAAATCCGATAATAGGCGACACGCGCCTCGTCGCAAAGAGGTTTATCCTTCTTATCACGATAATAAGCAGAATGCAACGATATAAACTAAATCTTAAGATCAATTAAAACAAAGACCCATTGTCATAAAAAACTGATACTATGAAATACGAATGATAAATGATACATCAATAACACATGAATACATCATGTAACGAATAAAGTCATTTGAATTTGAATACGATTCACAAAAGCATTTTTAACGCATGTCAGTAAAACCATCATTGAAGATAAACTTTCCACGACAATAGAAATGTATATTTCGTATGTAAAATACTTAAATGTCATTGTGCAATACACTAAAACAACATTGACATTCACCATTATAAACAATTGATATCGTCATGAAATTAAATTGACACTCCAACAAATAATACAACATAATATCGTTATCTGTTTCAGTATCGATAAATTCGAGTAAGTTCAACGACCTTTATTTAGATTACAATCTTTGACTACCTATTATTTATCGAGGACATCAAATATGTTATTGATTTTAAACTATACTATAATGTATATATAATTACAAGAACGGTTTCCTTTTATCAACAAACAAAAAATTAAACTAACGAAAACATAGCAACACCGCTATGTGGAAAAAATTGCCACCTCAGATCCCGACGATTTCGTAAAGAACGTTATTTCAAAGAAAAATCACAAAAAGACCTAAACATTTTTTTCTCACATTCGTTCAGAAATTACCTTTTATCGAATCCGAATCCTAAACGAAAACGTGACATTCAATTAAAACCGTAGTATAATCCGTATTACATATCGTTATGTAGATATTCCAATTCAGTCCTGCTTTCTCGAGTATTATTTATTTGACATCGAATATTATTAATAGCAAATGTATAAGTTAGCAACTGCAAGTAGATAACCGCAATGTTATAATTAATTCTTAATTGTGACCGCTGCTGGTACAACATTGTTATTTATTAATCTATTTTAGATATTGTCGAAAGATGTATGTGTTCATTAAATAGATAGTTTTAGTTTATGTGACTGAAATATTACACGAGTAAGGACATCAAAAGCACATCGAAATACATATATGCAATTCATTATTGGTCTATGCGATTTTACAAATACTGACCAGCTTCTTTAAATTTTATAAATATAGGATATCAAAGAAAATCAGTATAAAGTATGTATTCTGCGAAATATTGCCTAATTTTTTTCTAGTTCAACTCTAGGATAAAGATAAAATTTAAAGCTATTTTCTAAATTACCTGTCTATTAGACATGACATCCTTAGCGCAACACCAGAACTGTTACTTACTGTACTTACTGTACTTATCCTTGGTATTTTTGTCTGAACGATCTCAATTCGAATGGTCACGCGCTAAACGTGTAGTATACATGTGAAAACTTTGCTCACGTAGATGTTTCAGACAGAACGTTTATATCTTTTCGATACCCTGAAATGTTAAGGCGTTCGCTACGATACGTGCTAAGTTTTGTTATTTATAATGTATAGGAAAGTTCGATATACTTTCCCGTCAAACGGATATATTTATACATATGAAAATAGATAGCGTATGATATTATATACTTGAAGCCATATCGTTCAGACCAGCTATTTATATTAGGTCAAAGGCCTTTATCACTGACATTTTCGTTTTACATAACGTCATGGACAATCGCCCTTGTCAGCTAAAAGGTCACTAACCGGCTTGAAGGAAACGCTTAACATTGGTCTCTTATAATACACATTAATCAGTTTTCGTCATGACATTAAGAATCACACTCCGTCAAGGTTGATAAAGGCAATAGCGATTTATAAAGGAGAAAAAGGGCAGGCCGTAACTAGAGCTAAGAACCACAATAACCTTTTATAGGGGTGCAATGAGCATAGAGTTTTCTGAGTAGTTAAAACCGAAGAGACCTAGCATAATATTGTGTCCAAGCTCTCCTAGTACCTACACTTACGGTTTAAGGGCCTACACATCGCCATGAACTCGGTTGTCGCACGCACTAAGCAGTAGATACATACATATGTGTGTCAGAGTCAGTGTTCATAAAAAAAAGTACATACACCTATTTACAACGACCCCAGAACAAAAGGCGTTAGTATGTAATCTTGAACTTTCAAAACAATTGCCTTCAACATGCAAAACATTGTTACTTTTAATTTTAACAACATATTTTGCAATGAAAAGTTGTATTAATTGCGACTACCTGGATGTAAGTGGGTAGGTAAAAAGGCAGCCTTTAAATAGGTTGTCGGCAATATTTTCGCTCGTTACGTGTTGACCGCATCTATTGTCTTTTACCTTCATCTCATACATATTAATGAGATTCAAGCCTTTCCTAACCAGATCTCAAGAGACATATGAGGGTCTCCAGATTTATGTTGGGCTCGTATCTGATGCGTGCGAAAACAGTGCACAGCGCCATCTATCCTCTGTAGGTCTACTTCGCTGACAAGGGTCACTCATATTATTGCACTGGGACTTGACATTTCCACACAATCTTGCTCACATCTCATACATATTAATGTAGCTCGAACACGTAAGAACATAGAAGAACTGCGAACATCTTTAGATTAAGCGGGATTACCCTGAGTTCGTGGAATTGCAATCCCCTATTAACGTCTTTGGATCTTTTAACCTTAAATGTAGCGAGCCTTTTGGATGAAAAGGATATAGATATTAGATAAATCTTAAAGAGCACTGATTTTTAAAAGAAAAGTATAGATCATTCATATAAAAAAATATCTAAAGAAAATTATATCAGAAATATATTTCGATTCGAGCAATTTCTGTTTCAGGACAAGTGTATAAAACACAATTGGAAAATTAATAAATTTAACACACTGTCATGTCGACACTCATGCAATCGGCTATAGTTGTTTTAAATTATTATTGCCAATACATGTGATTTGTAGTGGTAACAGAAACAATGAAATTTAATCAAGTACGTCGAATTACCCAAAAACATTTAGGTTAACTTACATATTATTGCATGACTTTTTAAATGCAAATCAAATCATAAAAGCGTTTGATACGAACTTGGTTAATTGTAGTTCATTGCCATTTCAACACTCGATACGACAATTTAGTTATACATGTTTATGTATTTGATCTACAACTTGAATGAACATTAATCATTTGTATAAATCCCAACTATTGTGGCTACATTTTAATATCTTTATAATAAAAGATATCACGGTTAACCGTTTCATATCAGCCCATGCGTGATATATATCAATTAGAAAGATATATAATGTTGGAACGAACTATAACATTTTTATTACTAATGTTCAGCCACGTTTCCGTGACAACTAACAGTAGCAAAATCATTTTACTTTTCGACACAATAAGACGTGACCCAGATATGAGAAAGTCTAAATTAATGTTATACGAGTTATATTTCACTTTAACATATTTATTATTACTATATATGAAATCGATTCCTAAGTTTCAATAAGTAACAGACTAGCGTTCATTTACGAAATTTATAGCTCTCTTAGTGCTTTTATTATACCTTCGAGAATACATAAATTCAGGTTTTTATTTTATTTTATTTCCTTGGAAAACTTACAGCCACCGTACATTATAGTAAATGTAATATAATTAGTCGCTTATCTACATAAATGTTAATTATTAGAAATTTCGTAAAAATATTAATCGCACTTTCAAGATTGGTGAAACGTTTAATTCTTGTTGCGATTCCATTAAAAATCTAATTTGGCAAAATACATCATTTGACAAAGAGAAATAAAAATAAAAACTCTTTATCGCGGACGAACTAAATAAATCCATTACTTGTTACAATCATTAAATCATAGATGTTACGTAAAATTGAATAAAGCAAGCTGCAAGTACCGACTGTACAGTTTTTGCTTATTAAAATAAAGTAAATAGTAAAAAAACCTTACTCACAGACAGAAGGAACTTACAATAGCGATGGTAACACTAAGACATCAAAGATCTGTATAAAAAATACTTACAGGCATTCAATCAGCTAATAGCTTTGCAAATCAACGGAGCTAGAGGCACGATTGCGCCATAAAGTCTGTTAGACAATGTTTTGTTCACACTGTTGCGTAGGTGTATCATCGCCGACGAGAAACTAAATGACTCAGGAATAAGTAGCGGTGAGTGTTTCGAGTGGCTTATATATTAATAATAAAAATAATAAACGTAACATCACGCCTGTAATCCCCTAAGGGGTAGGCAGAAGAGTGTAGTACACCCCCACAATTCACCAGTTACGTTTAAGTCCCATAATGGAATAAGTGGTGAGCCTATTGCCATACACCGGGAACACATCCAGACTCTGAGTCACTGCTAGAAATTCTAAATTAGACAAATGCGACAGTATCCAACCCGGAATTTGACTTTAAAAATAATATTGTTATAATTGAATGATTAAAATATGCATTATAAATATTAGTACTATGTATCTTCACGTCAGGTCCCTGACGAGGTAGGCAGAGGGCACATTCTTCACTAAGTTCATACATGACATTTTTACTTTTTTAATTTTTGAATATTTTTACATAATATTCATAGGTTAAAAAGTTAACCCATATACTATGGATATTTGTTTGCATATACATGTACATCCCATATCCCTAAAATGTATACACATTGTTCGTTGATGATAATAATATATGGAATGAAGCTTAAAACGAACTTTCTGAATTGTTTAACTTTTGTTTGCTTTAGTGGTCGGTTGAATATTGGATTGGCTGCAAAAGTCTTTAATCCTGTGGGTGGGCCTTTGTCTCACTTTACTATTGTAAAAGGTTTGAACATTCATATTTTAATGATGAAGGACGAAATTACAATTAAACGCTAATTTCGACTTCGATTGAACGTTTCACGATACAGATAACAAATATTTCAAAATAAAAGCTATATCAGATAATATTATTTTGTTTGGAAAATTTCTTGTAAACTGTATTTCAGCGTTCAAAATTTATCAGGTCATTTGATTTTTAAAGTATGAATACGTAGGATATTTTAAAAAGTAACGTCGGATTCGACTGCCTCGTTGATCGGGCGGTTGCTAGCGCGACTGCTGATCGTGCGGTCCTGGGTTGAAATCCCGGGTTGGGTACTGTTGGATTTTTCTAATTTAGAATTTCTAGTACTGACTCAGAGTCTGAATGTGTGCCCGGTGCATGGCAACAGGCTCACCACCTATTCCATTGTGGGACTTAAACGTAGCTGGTGAAATGTG
>DWDX01002489.1:0-15124 GCA_018245675.1 Agara michaeli
CGGCGGCGGGGCGGGGCGCTCAGTAGCTGCGGAAGTTGCGCGCGGACTTGAACGCGGGCGCGGCGGACGGCGCCGAGTTGAGGAACAGCTCGATGTAGCGGTGGTCCATGTTGTTCTTGTCGCGCCGCATCGCCTGGCCGACGGAGTAACCGCGACGTTTACAATTACATTAAGTCCATACTAAACTAAGAATATCATATAATTATTTTTGCATGCTACTAAAGCCAATCTAACTGGAGTAAAGTTTCCCAACAGCCTTATTCCTGCGGTCCCGTTATCGCCTCACTTGTTCCGACAATTGTTCGATATCAGGTTCACAATATGACGACGGGGTGGCAATGGAGACTCGAGACTGCCACCGACTCGTTCGCTACTCATTTCACATGTATAAAAAAGTGCACCTATACGTATACATATTACATGAGCCGAGATCGCTCTGTCTGAGCAATCACTATGGCCACTGGCAAAGATATGTTTTTTATAAATACGTATAAATATGTATGCCGCCAGTGCCGTGACTATTGCCGGTGTGTCGCCTCACCCTCATCGCGTCTTCGTGGCATTCAAACTCCACGTCCGCCTCGCCGGACGGCCGCCCGCTGCTGTCGAACAGTATGTTGATGTTTACAGGCCGGATCGGTTTGAAGAACTGCAATGTCATCACATTTGCGAATATGAAACATCTGCACGACGCCCGGAGCACGCCGCATCGCACTGCCCTAGTGAATATCGACGGGTGCGTGACCTAGGCGGCGCCTCCATCAAATGTTCTTAAATCGTCCAGAAAATCTTTCTATGAAGTTGAATGACTATTATATAAATTTAATAACAACCGGGACCGCTAACAAGCATATTTGACATTGACATGATTATAAACAATGCTAACTAAATAAATTATGTATGTCATAAGTGAATAAATTAAATGATAGGAAAATCATGCGACATCGATGGGTAAGCCGGCAGCGAAAGGTAAGATTTATTACAAAATTCACACCTCTTAAAGTTATACTATATATATACTAACTATACTAGAATTAAAGTAGCCACTTTAATTACTGTCGCGATGGGCACAAAATACATATGTCAAACAGTTTAAAGAGTAAGCGTGAATAGAAGAGAATAGAAAAGTGTTCACACATAAGCGATATCCTGCGGCGAGGCCTTGAAAGGCAGGCCCCGCATGTGCACGGCGTGCAGCCCGCCGCCGCGCCGGAAGCCGCCCGAGCCGCGCGCGCCGTCCGCGCCACCAGAGCCGCCGCGTCCGCCTGCAACCGCGACAACGCTCTTTACATACCT
The DNA here is from genome assembly GCA_018245675.1 of Agara michaeli. Classification (NCBI taxonomy): domain Eukaryota; kingdom Metazoa; phylum Arthropoda; class Insecta; order Lepidoptera; family Hesperiidae; genus Agara; species Agara michaeli. The sequence continues at coordinate 1,297 of DWDX01002489.1, forward strand.
ACTCACTCTCTTGTCATTTCACACATACACACACACGCACACATACATATTAAATAGTTTATCATCATCAATTTTTTTTATCAGATATCCGCTTTTGAACATAGGTGTCCTTTAGTAATGAGAAAGTTCAAGACACAGACTAGCGAGGTACCCGCCTGCGAATGGAGAACGTTATAGAGAACTAAGACTGGTATAAATTGGTAATAAACAGAATTGCCGTGTCCCAGTCAGCATTTAAATTGAACATTAAGCTCGAATAGTGGGAAGCTAAAACTAAAACTACAAGGCTAGGGATAATTGATGTGTTTAAGCCAATCAAAACGCTGCACCTCTCGAGAAAGAGCCGCGTCCGCGACCGCCGAACCGTCCGGCGAAGCGGTCGTTCCTATCGTAGGGCGTGGGGCGGTAGCCGCGGCTAGATCTGAACCCGCCGCCCTCCATCCGGGCGCCATACGCGCGCACTTCGTCCGCCGAGCTCATGAACACTTCTATGTACCTGTGGACGGAACAATGGAGTTAATTGATAAACCATAAAATTCACACACACGACACATCGATATGCATCCATCGCCCTGTTTCGAAACAAACAACAAAAAAATCCATAATAAGAATGACAGACCAGAATTTATTTCTACTTTATGCATCCGTCTTTTATGCACATAAGAGGAACGCTAACAAAATATTGACCTTATGGAATGTTAACCCATTGTTAAACATTCAAGCACATGTTGAACATAATGTGTCATAACATAATTATGTCACCACTATAATTTCATCGCCTTAAAGAATGTTCTATAGAGCCTACTGACATTCTAAATAATTTTACAAGTTGTAATCCTGCCTTTTTAACTTATTAATTGATGCAGACTTAATACGACCAGGTACATTTTTGTGCTATTCGATGAGCAATCATGATTACTTGTCATATAAATTTTATTATTGAAACAGACATGAAGTTACTATTGAATGACTTTTGGGAAAACCTTAATACTCTAAATATAATAAAATGATTAATAAATTAAATGAACAATATCACACTTAGGACTTTTTTAAATATCACCGTTTGACCTGAAAAGAAGTAATTTATGACAATATGAAATACATAACTCAATATTGCAATGAGGTAATAACATTCTGGTCTAAGGTCCGTCTTGCGTAGGGTTTCCCCAAACAATATCGTTGATCCTTTAGTAAATTTGCATACATATCATGAGAATTTTATAATGTGGCACGTAACGGAAGTAAGATTTAAAAATATACAGTCGAGGTCTTTAATTTTTTTTGTTGCCAGAATGATTAATAAATACATTTTATTAATAATATCTTCCTCCAAATCTAAAAGCCTTTCTATTCCCCTAACATATGGTCAAAACTTTGGACATGTCAAGAGAATGGCTGTTGACTGGTTAACGCTACGCTTAGGAGACCTTAAACTTATCAAACATTGTTACCAGGTATGCTTATTATACATTGCTAGAAATAACAGCAGCTGCCGTTTAGATTAGGTACAAGTCGATAAGACAAAACTACGAAATAGCACTGGTGGCATGGGGCCTATTTACTAATTGTGGGATTGGTCACCCAATTGGGGCCAGGTATAGATATTACATCACGATGTTTATTATTATCATTGATTTGCAGTAGAAATCAGTATAATGATGACACAGAACTGTCGTAACCACAGACTATTTAAGTACATTTACATTATGCCATTTTGGTTACAAATATGTTCCCAAATGTTGAACCAAGTTGTGGTTTACATTATACTATGAACAAATGTAGACGTCGTCCGCTTTCCTCTTCGTCCCCCGGCGGTGCCCTGCTCCCCTCTCCCCTCGCCCCGCACGCCCAACCTTTGACAACTCAACAACCAATCACGTACAAGCACTCTTAAACGCCACCATTTTTTAAAATAAACCTTGATGCAAATGCAACACGTACAGCATTAAATTATTCTGGATTAACATGCAATAAAATTGGCGTCATAATCTGAGGTAAGTTTGAAACTTTATACCAATCGCAACAAGGTTTATTTTGCGGCAGCATAAAAAAAGTGCATCAATTTATTTATCCAGTATGATTGTTCCCTTAACGAACTAGTGTCAAATATCCCAAACTTTTGCTAATGAAACACCATAGTCACCATAGCTTATAGAAAATTTTGTTACATCATTTGCCCATAGGTTGTTTCATAAAATGTTTGTGGTTTATCTAAGTTTTTACAGGTGTGAAGAATCATGTAAAGTCAACTTATAATGCAATGCCAGAATTGTGTACAGTAATGATTTCGTGGGGTTTGTTTGCTGTAGTATAGTCATTATTCTACAAGCCATGGTCGATTACAGGTTCCAACTTATCCCACTACACCAATACTGAAGTGTTTGTGGTTTTGCATGTACACAGTGGGGATGTCAGGCAATGTTCAATCTGAACTCAATTTCTCTCTTTCAGTTCAATGGTGTTGATGCTGAAGGAGGAATGGTTTTGAGCCAGATAGTTGTTTATTTGCTTATTGTTCTATTACAGATATTCATTCAACTTATGTAATAATATTGTTGATGATCACAGTGATATTATATTTCATTAGGGTATTAAGTATGAAAGGCGGCAAATTGGTCTTATGTTTATTATAGGTTAGATAGGCCGTAGCTTATATTGTATTTATTACTGGCTAATTAGTAGTTTTAAAAACAATGTGCAAAATGACTATAATATATAAAAGAAAATAAATATACTACTTAATGGTACACTTTTATTATACCACTGCAGTTTCAAGCTTGTCATAGTAGGGTTATTGTAGAACCCTTTAAGCTACACCGTCAATAAAATCAGTTACAAATTTCATAGTAAAGTGCACGACAATTTGTAAGTGCGATGTTAACATTGCCTGCATCACCACTGCGTGTGGACCACTCTGTAAAAACTGTAGCCCCCCACCTGTGTCCTATTTTCTCCCTGTCCCTGCTGAGCGCTTCTTGCGCGCTCTGCTTGTCAACGAAGTGTACAAACGCCTCGCCCGAGGCCCGCCCCGTGTGGTCCGAGAGTAAATGCACCCCATCCGGGGCCACCGTCAGCCCTGCCCCGTCCGCAACCAAAAACATCATGTTATATTCATACAACATTTGCCTTTGAGCTGTAGTGGTACTGTTTATCTTACAAACGATTTACAGAAGAATAAGGCTACTGACAGCAAATTGAGCTTCTTTCCTGCTATAGCTATAATCAATAGCATATATTCAGTTACTGCCATTTAACATGTAAAAATGAATGTGACAACACAATTAATTATGCGTTGACTATGTAACTTCAAATTATTTATCTAACCCTTTATATATTAAAATTTAAAACACATATTTTATCTGTGCATAATACAGACTAAGTATATCTCCACCACAGCTCATCTAAACCATCCTATACATCCCCTAGATGTAGTAATACTATATATCAATCTAATTGTACAACAACAAAAGTTAAATTCATATATTAAGGCCTTACCGTTGAAGAACTCCACTATTTCCTCCTTGGAGCAGCCAAATGGCAAGCCCCGGAGCTTGACGATGCCCATGTCGTCAGTGACATTGGGCAGCGAACTGAAACCGTTCTCACTCTGGCGCATGGCATTCAACGCCCAGTCCATATCTTGACGATCCGTGGAGAACACTGTAATCAATAAAAATAGGTATGTAATATTTTAATTATTTCAAGAGGGAAACTAATGAGCAGGCAGCAGTCACAAGTGGCTGTTAAATAGGAAAACAAAATATATTTTTTTGTCTTTTAAACATCTATTTGGATGCCGGATATTCAATATGCCTGCTTATTTGCTACTTTCTTTGCATATAATTTTTTTAACCGACTTCAAAAAAAGGAGGAGGTTCTCAATTCGTCTGTATTTTTTTAAATGTATGTTTATTGCTTGGCTGTTCACTGTATTGTAGGGTCTGTCTAGTTAATACTCATATGTTGGCAGCACATAACTTCCTCCACAATATTATAATTCCCAATACTGTCAAGATCAGTGAAAATACATATGTGATGGAAATGATGACAGAGCACCACTTGGCGCTTTACAGGGAGAAGCATAAAGGTGGGCCGATTGATGAGTGTTAGCCAATTGCTTAAGTTTTGTTATGGATTATTTGATATTATATAGACTCATATAATTAAGTAGGCCAATTTTTATATTCAATAACATAATACATATTATGAAATTTTTAAAGGTACATAAATTATGAATATGCATTCCTACTTAATTTATATATCACGTTATAATTAAGTATATAAAATGTGTTAAAACTATCTTACCCTCAATGTATCTTTTGCCCATGTTTTCCTTGTCTTTTTTCAGGGCTTCCTCGACATCTGATAATTCTTCCACTTCAACAAAACATTCTCCGGACGGCCTGCCTGGCCGCACTTCGGTTAAGTGAACTCCTTGAAGGTTAAATATAAACGTATATTTCATTTATTTGATTTCATCAAACAACAATATTATGACAGTTCAAATAAATAAAAGACCGTTCAGGAACCTAATTTTTGATTTTATTGCCTTCACTACTGGCGTTACAACCAAAGGACCACACTGTCCATTGAAAAAAGTTGGCCAAAAACTATTTTAGTAGGCCCAATAACGTATTACATTTATACTAAACCGAGAGATACTATACCTTCTTTTCCATTACGAACACGAACTCCATTCAAAAAATCGAGAACATCATCTACGGTGGTGGTAAAAGGCAAGCCACGCAATTTTATAATGTGACTTGTATCCCCAGATCCCAACATCCTAATTTTCGCAGCTTGTGAATGTGAAGCAGTTATAAACAAATTGGCGACTAAACGTGGACAGTAAGGTTTACAATACTTAGGAGAAAAACTATTAGTAATGGTTTACTAAATATCCCTGTCTTCGTTCTCGTTTATTTGCAATTTACGATAAAATTATCCACAGAATATAACAAAATCAAGCAGTGCCACTGCCGCGTTAGACAGTATTATTAATTTTAATTTTATTATAGCATTATATACTCTCTACTCTATGCTAAAACGCTATGGGCTGGCTTGAACGCGCTAAGTGTTCGTGCCATAGACTAATTAAAGTTAAATATGAAATTGGTTTTTTAATAAACTATTTAGCTCTACTGTATATTGCCTGAAAACTTGACTGTTAAGTCAAGTGTTATACGGTACGGTAATAAATGAAGAAATTCATTTACTTTCAATACTTTCTGCCATCTTGATAGGTATGCAACTCTGGTATGATATATAATCGAGTAAACGATCTATCGATTTTTGTAAGTCTCAGTGTGATTTGTTTGAAAATTGATTTTTTTTTCCATTCTGGTCTGTGACAAGTCCTCTAACAGCCAACGAAATTACTGTCCATCTCCCTTGAGCAGTTTTAAACAGTTTTTGCTAATACCTGGACATACAAAGAAACCAGGCACCATTGTTAAAAAATTAAGGTTTGCATTTGATAACGTGAAAATAATTAGTTAACTCAAAAATATTTATCTTGAAACAGAAAATGAATGTTTTATCAGTCAATTCTATATATAAAGATATATTACAGTTAGAGATGTATTTAGACTTAAATATAAATATACAAGACTAGAGTTAAAGAATCGGTTTTCTTACTCGAGTATAAATTTATTCGCGACACATTTAATTTGACTGTATAAAAACGAGTTATATAAATTATATGTAACAGATTAAATAACATCGCTTTATTTTACGTATTCTGTGGATGTATAAAGAAATTTTCTGCATTTTGTGAATTTGTTTCAAGAGTCAGACAGATTCAGATGTAAATGAATTTTTTGGATTAAACATATTGATGCGTGTTTGCGTTGTAACAGTCGGTTTGTAAGGACGCCGCTGTCTATGAACTTCGTGGGAACGGCTACTACAAAAAATAACGTGACCTATACTTCTAAAGATGACCGTAGACGGAGACGAGAAACCGTCAAGAGATCGTGTTTTTATGGACATTTCGATAGGGGGGCTACCTTCGGGGAGGATAGTGTTCGAGCTATACAACGATGTGGCACCGAAGACCGCGGAAAATTTCCGGGCGCTATGTACCGGCGAGATGGGCGAAGGAAAGACCACTGGGAAACCCTTGACTTATAAGGTTTGTAATGAGTTGCAGGACAAGGGTATATTCAAGACTTTTGACGCATTTCGATGTTCATCCATTCCTCTGTTTCAGTTATTCTTTCCAAATACAACAATTAAATACTATAAATAACCTTGTAAATTTGTAACCTCATAAAATAAAGTTAGTTATCACTTTATCACTTTAATACTATTTGGTTTTGTTTTAGTTTATGGTGTCAATATTCCAACTAAAATTATAATGACAATACATAGTTTGAACTAGCATATAACACAATTGTTAGTATTTATATTAATAATTAATCAGCTCAAATTTATGTGATACGAGGAGGAAGTATGTAATTAAATGTCAGAATGTACTTCGGAAATTGTGTAAAATTATCAGTAATATTTTTAATTTTCAGGGCATGGTATTTCATAGAGTGGTGAAGTATTTTATGATACAAGGTGGTGATTTTACAAATGCTAATGGTACTGGCGGGGAGTCTATTTACGGTGGTACTTTTGAAGGTAGGTTTTTTTAGGAATACCTTCCATGAGTAATGTAACATTGCAATGTGTATTATTTGGTAATAGTTGCAGAAATGGTTTTTTCAAGGGTTTTCAACGTTACCCATTTGGACATTACTCGTCCCTTAATAAGGTATAATTTCTGCGGGAAGGTTAATTATGTATATACATATTCTTTTCTCAAGAATGCATTGTTATCAGTTGCAATTAAGATTTTATCATTGTGTTAATATAGGGTACATAATTTAAACTTATTGTGTACTTAATATGACTGATAGATTTTTGAGTTTTTAATTTATTTGGTTTATACATATGTATTGGATACCTTTATGATAATCAATATAAAAGTTGTTGTTACATTTATTGCAAAATATTATTTTCAGATGAAACATTCGAGTTGAAACATGACAGGCCATTTCTATTATCTATGGCCAACAGAGGCAAAGACACTAACGGGTCTCAATTCTTTATGTAAGTTTAACTCAGGAGAGGGTAAGAGTGTCAGGATATTAATTATGGCTATAATAGTACCTTAATAAAGAACCACACAAATGCTAAATAATACATAAACCTATAATGTGTGGTTGAAAATACAAAGAATGAAAAAAAATTAAGGAGACTGACATCTTATGGTTGTACAAAGATAATTAATATGTGCACTGGGCCTAATTTTGTTATTCTACAGGCTGTTTCTCAAATATTTGTGGGGGTGTAACTTTAAAAGTCAATAATAATTAATTTAAAACATATTCTATTGATATCTGTTATATAGACATGTGATAATTTGGATAATCCATAGAGGTTTTTACTTCCATTGCTGAGTTTTTATATAATTGAATGAAATATAATCTGTGACTCTAGAAGACACAGAGCTTAGTAATTCAGTTACTGCAGAAGTTACTGGTGATAAGGGACTAAGGATACCAATTCTAATCTTGGCATGTATATTTCTAATTACTGATGAGAATCTGTATTATATATATCTAGATGTATGTTTATCGATTCGCCTGATAATATTTAAAATGTGAACAACTTATTCTAGGACCAGTATTTATATTGATTCCATTACTATCTTCCACTCTTGTTGTTTAGCATCCTCCAGTCAGTCCATTATCCGTCGCTGGGCCGTTGGCTTCATGCATTCTAAATCAGCCCCGATCGCTTATGAAATGGTGATGTTTGATTAAAAATGGATTTAAAATGTTATAATCACAATATTGTGTAAATTTTTCCTTTTTAACTTTCCTATAATAACTGTGGTGATACATTTACCTGGCATTGCATATAAAGTTTGTTGCATTGTGAATCATATGCATGATTTAATCAACATCAATTCTTCGAGCGTTATGTGTATAGTTGTGATAATTTATAAGGGATACTGTTGAAGACACTGTTGAGCATAATCATTTCATAATCCGTCTAGGCTTGTAAATGAGGTCGGGCGGGCAGTGGCTCGGACTGGGGGAGGCTGGGGCGAGTGCGCTCCCTGACGCGTGGTGTGTGTGCGTTGTGTAGAGTCGGCAGGCGAGGCGCCGCGCGCTTTCATTGTTCTTGTGTTCTGTGTGTTGTAGAACAACACAGCCGGCGCCGCACCTCGACAAGTGAGTATTGATTGTATATGTCTTATACTAAATAGTTTACTGCTTCCAACACACTCGTAATATTATTTCATTTCTCCGTATCCTAATATAATCTCACTCATATTTGATCCTTCGAGGCCATTGCTGTGGTAATTTTACAGCTTACCTAGCAATTCGATTTAAAATAAAAGTGTCTTATCGAGACATTTTCATATCTGGCGAAGCTTGAAAGATCGCGTTCGTTGTGTGCAGTGTGCACGTTGTGTTCGGCGCGGTGGTGGGCGGGGCCGCGCTGGTGCGGCAGCTGGAGGCGCTGCCGGTGGACCGCAACGCGCGCCCGCTGCAGGACGTGGCCGTCGCCAACTGCGGCCAGCTCGTGCGCCTCAACACCGGTGACTGTCCATCGTATTCCTCTTACGCTGACTTTCTACTCTCATCTACATGCCGCCTTTTATTTTTGGCAAAACGAAAGAGGTTTTGTGGACTTCTTCGAGTGTAATACGAAGCAATATGTCCTCTGTGTTGTTAAATTTACCTTATTAAGACAATACACACTTTAAGAGACAAGAAATGACGATTTTACCGCTAATAAAGCTATCTCTACCAAATAACTTTTTAAAGATAAAATCTCGAGGAATTATATAAAAGTTTGAAGATAAAAATTTATAATATTGTATACATTTTATTTCATGGACACTGATGGTAAATTTTGCTTACAGTTAAAAAACGAAAACAGGAAAAGGTCAAAGATAAAGAAGAGAGCGATGCGGATTCTGATCGCTCGATCAAGAGAGAGAAGAAAAAGAAGAAAGACAAGAAGAAGAAAAGGTGACAATCTCTTAGCTCTTGAAGATATCCATAGGAATACTATCTAATATGGTTTTGGAGTATAATACAAGAAATTAAAGATTAAATTATGTCAATAATAATGCACCGTTTCTTTGGAAATTGTGGGATATAGAGTTTTGATAGTTATTTTAGAATTTGAAAACCAAGTAAAGTGTTGTTCAATGTCACTTGAAATTGACACTGAACATTTTCAGTTGTTCCTCCCGTTATGTATAAGTATTTTATAGTACTGGCACAATAAGTATAATATAGTACATGGCAACAGGCTCACCACCTATTCCATTGTGGGACTTAAACGTAACTGGTGAAATGCGGGGGTGTACTACACTCCTCTGCCTACCCCTTAGGGGATTACAGGCGTGATGTTACGTTATTATAATTGTCCTCGATCCATTTGGCGTACCTACTGCGGAACATTGGTTGCAATATTACTTTGCGCATCCCCCACAAGCATTTAGAATCCTCTGGCATGTATTCAGTGATCAAACCAATATTGATTTATCCTTTTAAACATCAATGATCTTCCCTCACTTTCTCGCTCATAAAATATATTTATTATCCAAGATTTAATTCAAGAATAGAACAAAAAATATAATCCCAACACTAAGTTAAATGAACTGACAAGTCCTAATCATAATATATACTACGGTAACCATTTCCTCAATCACGAGGAAATATGGCCAATACTTAATGGGTCTAAAGATATTTGTGCGGCCGTAATAAACAGAAGCTTAACTAGTCCAGTCTTAAACCCAGTGAACGCGGCGGAACACCGAAACTGGGCCCTAACGGAACAACGCCGCACATTTCATCAGATTTGAATATAGCGACATTTTCCGGTGCCATGTTCAACAGTTTATAGGAAATATTGTGCGGCATTTAACTTTCTAAATACCGAATAATAGACAGAGAGATGCCGTCGTTGAATGTCGAGTCGATGCGACTGCGAGGTGGCGGGGCGCCATGCCGGCCTCAATGTTTAACGGCCTATTTCAGTTCTGTGTAAAGGTTATGTAAATTGGTTCTCGTCAATTAGTAATAGATGCTGGTGAATGATAGAAAAATAAAGTACTCAATTAAAAAAATATACTACTGGGATATAAAGTGACCATGTATTAATTAGCGTGAGGAAAAGAGTAATTAAACAGTTTAGCTGTCGTGATCTGAATACGCGTGTTTTGTGGGTAAAAGTAACCTGTTTCACTTTATGAGTAAATGATCTGACAGTTCAGTACAAATAAAGGCAGTACGTGCTTGTGAGATAATCACATCAGTACTATGATGAAAGTCCGCATATAAAGACCACGAAAATTCGTCAATTTTCAATCCAAATATCCTAATATGGGTTTCAAAGGGTTGTACAATAAATTACCGACATTATGAAGTCCATATTTACATGTAGTACAATGTAAGCACTTTAAAAGATTAACGACAAAACCCTACAACGTTGTAAAATACACCACGTGATAATTGCACAGAGCTAAGGCTTAGAGACTGCTGGCACCCGCGCACTAAGTAGGCATTTTATTATCACAGCCACCACTTCTACACGCGACAACCTGATCAAAATATTTAAATGGCGTAGAATATTATTTATTAGGTCGTTTGCGTATTCGCTCTATCCAGCTGTACATGAACGAATCAAAGATGAAAATCAAATTGGAAACACCAAAGTCGTGAATAATAATTTCGAATCGAACATTCCTATAGATGTTATTTAGCAGTAAACACGGGGATCGCGAAATATTGTTTATGTGATTGCGATGAAAATGTTGGCAAAACTTAATATCATAACTTGCAATTAGTGCAAGCATAACTAAGTAAGTAAGTAATAGGTCAGATACTGGCTGGCGGGGAGTCAGGAATCTCCGAAACCGGTATGCATGTATAAAAATTAATATAGTAGATCTCGGACCCCGTTAGGTTAGGTTCAGTACTTAGTAATTAATTTTTTTTTTTTTTTTAAAGTTGCCAAGTTCTCGTTTCGGAAAAGGGAGACCTTAGCATGTATGTATGTTTATCAGCTGTCCGGTTGCCGGAACACAGGCATTCATATTATAATGTAGCTATATTGCGCCAATGAACAAGACTTCCTCGTTTTTCAATAAAATGTCGGGTACACCGAGTAATGCGATTCCTCAATAAAAGCGCAGTCTTGATTAAATCGGCTATAAATTGTAATTGAAAATATAAACTTTTATTTATAGGGCAGTTAATCCATCCATTACACCGCACTCATATACCTTACATTCGCATAAAAGTATTTATTATTATAGTAAAATTATAATGGGGCGCTGCGTGAAAGACAATTATTTCAAGCTCACAAATTTTCTGTCTAACACGATTATTTTCAAAGTTATCCTTTTTGAAATAATTTATTATTTATGAGTACTTTGTTATTATGGTTGTGACGAGAAATAGAGGATTATTATTGTTATTATTATAAAGCTAACCGCACACGAGAGCAAAGTATACGGCGCCGCATTGTATGGAAAAGACTCTTGAGCCCTTATATTGTTCGCCGTTTTGTCTCGTCACTTTTTACTATAAGTTTTGCTCGACACGTTTGTGTAGCGGTGAGGTTTTGAATTGTCTGTAAAAGATGATTCTTTTCACTACATTAGAGGGCTTAAGAGTGAATTGTATTGAACGCATTGATTTTAAAAACATTGCGAGCGTACTTGGCCGGACGTTCGGCGACATAGGTTCTGCAAATGAGTCACATATTGTCATAGTTGATGTAATAGTGGTGTACCATGTACAGTGCGGTACTAACGTGACTTAGTGTTTACGCAATCCGTAACATAATATCGGTATTTTGTTGACAATGGACCGTTTAATGACACAATAGACGACGCGCTGTAGCGGAGTGATGCGTGAAACTAACACGTGTTGGATTACGTGGAGGCGCGTGAGATTTATTTTATTTCGGTGGCGTTTTTATTGACGTCACCAACGAGATTATTACTTAATGTTCCGACTTGTATATATTAGGTACACTATGGTAAATCGTATCAAACATTTGCACACTGTTTATTGCATTATACCATTCGTTAAATTCATTGATATATTAATCTAATATTCATTTTTGATTCGTTTATTCATTACCATCCGCTTATAGTATCACGAGTGAAATAAAGCTCTAAGCGCTACATACATACTGTTGTTTTGCATTCACCCTCTCAAGTTGAGTACCGCTGGGGCAAATCAACGTCGCTCTTATCGCGGACAAGTTTTAAAAGCGATCAGAGCACTTAACAAGGGCATTATCGGCTTATTAATTGTCGAACGGGCGATAAGGGGCGATCGCTAACAAAACCGATTAGCGCTATCGTGTTATTGCTGCGATTGCGATGCGGGCCGCTAGTTATTTGCTCCCGTAAAAGCTTTTCATTACAACACACTAGTCGTTACCGTCGGCTTCGATTGGGCTTCTTAGAATAATTTATTTTCTACACACGTATCACCGTTACTGTGCCCGAATCTTTATTTGTCTTCTCATACTCAATCTCTCTCTCTTGTTTCAGGCTGCAACTGCTCGTCGGCGGGCGCGGAGAGCAACGTGTGCGACATCCGCTCGGGCCAATGCCGATGCAAGCCGCACGTGACCGGCCGAGCCTGCGACACGTGCGAGGTTATTGTCAAATACTTCTAGCTGGTTTACTGAGTAATAGAAGTAGGAGAAGAGATAAGTAAACTAAAAAGCTCCTGTAAATCCACCTGAAGTTTTTTTATTCACAATTAAGTTCAAAATCAAATTAAAATTCTTCATATGTTAAAACATATTGAAGGTGTTACTTTTTTTCTAATCCAATGATGACGTCGGTCAACTGGCATTGATTTATTCATTAGTAGGTAGTGTTACAATTATATATTAAATATATGAACTATTTTTATATCGGATCGGATCGGACCTCAAAATCCATGGTCTACATCGACCGCTAATTACCGCGCGACCTGCACAATTATATTTATTCATTCATTGCAAATAAATGTATATTTGGAAGCGAGTTTAACGCCGTTCTATAAATCACTGTGACCCACTTACAATAATCAGGGCTGCCGTAAACCATTTAATTGAATAAACGCCAGTACCGTACCAATTATTGACATAAGGCCCATTGCAAACATGACAGTGTTGTCAGATTTTCATTACAGTGCGCTGTCGCTTATAATAACCGACTCTATTTATTGTAGAGTTATCTCTATATATTGTAGAGTATTTGGCTCTCGCTTCCTTTTATATATAACGCATATCACTGTTATTAAGGCATACGTGATCATAATCTTCACGTACTGTATGCGTGCGATAAATTTACACACAGGCAGCTCTACGTTATCGCTCGACTAACCGCTATCGTCGTATCTCGTGGCCGCCCGACTACCGTCAACGTGTGTAGGCAGCGTTACGCACAAGTATGCGTCATTACGAGCCAGTTACTCCCGTTTCGTGTTTAATCGCATGGGAAATGTCAGCAAGACATTTCTGTGAAGCTTTTGCGAACGACCTGTCCCAGTTCATCGAAACGCTAATATCTGAAGCTTGTGTTTTGTTATGATTAGGTAGGTGGTAGAATATGCCTAGTATTCGCTTAAGGAAGTAAGGAACTTTAAAGATTATGGATGTGACTACGTGTATACCAGAGACCATCACAAACCTTAACAGTAACAACGCATCTGCGACCGACCTCAAAGGGGGGGGGGGGGGGGTTTTGTCTCTCTATACCGAGTTAAATAAAAAAAAGAAGAACCTAAAAAAAAATAATAAAGGT
>DWDX01002490.1:0-15122 GCA_018245675.1 Agara michaeli
TACCCAACCCGGGATTTGAACCCAGGACCTCCCGATCGGCAGTCGCGCTAGCAACCGCCCGACCAACGAGGCAGTAACGAGTTAATCGTTAAAATAATACGATAATAAAAAACACCTTCGATATACCTCACTTGTCTGTATGTATTGAATTTGGTTTGTATCCACACTTCTGATAACATCGAAAGAAAGCGCCGTTGAGAGATTTATACAATTTTAAGTCTTAATGTAAGTATGTGTGTGTTAAGTCTTAATGTAGGTAACATGCAAAATTGTTGGAAACATGTACTTCTACGGACAAAAACAGGCTTCAGTTTAAAATTATACAATTATTATTATTCTTGTACTATAATTCTTTATTAAGCACAATAAAAAATATGTAGGTACTAAATGATAAATATCTTATTTCCCCAAAGTTAGTGAAGTCCAGTTTCCTTGTTACCGCAGAACGCGATTTACGATCCCCAAGCAATCATCGCCCACTCGGGGATCGACTTTAGTTGGATTCTTAGTTGGTAACACCTTCTTAAATTTTCTAGTTCCCCATTAAGATTTTGCGCAGTCGTTGAGCTGTTTCATTAAATGTTTGGACAAAAATTTATAAACTCATAGAAATGAGTTTCTAATGGGATCTTACATGATCCTGAGGATCTATAGTTACATTTTTAGTTTTCTCATAGAAAGGTCCTATAAATTCTTGAGCGCCTGAATGCGTGAAATGGCTTCTAAGAGAAAAATAATTTATGAAATCCGCATAACGTGACCTGTCTTCCTACAGTAATAATAAATATAACAGTGGTAATAAATATTATTTTTGCAACTAATAATTTAGCTTACATAGCCGGATAGTTCAATTGGCCAGTTAATGTAATTTATGATCTCGAGCAGTCATAGCCCGCTTGGGACAAACTCCGTCTTAGATCTGAGTCGGTGTAACTTGGTAAAATTTCATGTGTACCCTTGGAGTGTATTTAGAAATTTGAATACACGTACCGACGTACTTTCGAGGATTTACGTTGACTACGTAAATAACTCTAATATGCAAATATGAGTTTATTTTGCTGTTGTTCGTTTATAGTCACCATGGTATAGTATGCCTTATCAAAAACAATTAGTCTCGATAAATGTTCAATCGTAACTAATATTTTGCCAATGTTTGTATTTTTTTATGCTGTGACTACAAATATTATGTTAAACAGCGTTATCTGAGTTAAGCTGTCTTTTTTTGTCTGTAATCCCTTATATTTATATGGCAGCCAGGCCTGACTCGAACTTGGATGCGTTTGGCTTATATTTATATTCTTTGAAATATTTACCACTTTTAATTTCCTTAAACTAAACGTTTATTCGGAAAAATACTTCATATCATATCATTTATATGTATATACGACCTTACATAAGAGAATTATATTCGTGTTCATATCGCAGCAGCCACATTTATAATTAATTACTTTACATATATTATGACTAGATATGTCCAGTAGCACAGTCAAGGCAATCTGCAAACCTTAAGCAATCATAGCCCGCTCGGGACGGACTCCGGCTTGGATCTGAGTTGGCAAAAGTTGTTGAACTTTTTCAGTGTCCATGAGGATTTTGTTAAGTAGTCCCAGTAAAAACGGACGTGGAACATTTACATATTACACATTGTAATAATATCACGAGTTGTAATACAAAATGAGATTGTTGAACGAGTTTTATAAATTATTATGTCACATTAATTAGGTGTAACGCTAAATAATGAAACGAATCGAAGTCTTTGAAATTGCTCTTCGAAGTTGGCAATGCATAGATGAATCTGCAGGAGTCCGTAACGTCTATAGATATTGACCACTTACTACGACGTGACCGGTTTGTCTATTCGTTAGCCTATGGAATAAAAAGATACGTATTGCTATTTCTAAAGAGTGCAATGATTATAAGCGTGCAACCGGAAACACTTACAGACGGCAGAAATGGGTGCGACTATCGAATTGCATCGGCGAAGTAATGGGCGTAGCGGACCACAGCTAACAACAGTCCCAGCTGTACCGGGCAAAACTTGTACAGGCTTACTACTTATTGGGTTTCAGTCTAAAAGCTATTTAAGAAGTGTTTCAATTGAGCTTTATATGTTACGAGCGATACTTATATAACGTAAAAATGCAATACCAAAGAAATTGATTAAAACACTACAGTATATGTAAATTTATTTCTGTTTTATGCGAGTTGATTGAATTAGCGTGAAACTGATCTCGTTAATGTATCCTACAGTTCCGTACAAAGCTCGGTTGATATCTGCAGCGAAATATGGAGGCGATAATAAATTTACCGACTGGTTTATTAGATTAGTTCACATGTCACGTTGTGAACCGCTGTGTGCGTCCGCCAACATGTTTATTGCATTGTTTTGAAATATTGCACTACTGTACCTTTACATATTACATCGATTGATCGATACTATGTAGTTTTGTGCTTACTCTGCACCAATATATTCGAATTTTCCTAAGTTTTTTTTCAATTTTCATTTAGAAACCCTATTATACTCGTATATCTGGGATAAAAAGTGCCAAAGTATAGCCCTATTAACTTCTTTACCCTTCCGTTAAAAGGTCATCTGTATGGTTTAAACTTTCCGACGATTACTACGTACAAACAAACAGACGGACAGACAGACACAAAAACTGGATAAAAGAATTGTTCACATACTGAGAACATACATACAAATAACCATGTGGACTAAGGAAACCTGTTATACGACTGCATTTGGTATCATATTAAAATGACAGAAAAAAAATGAAATATATCCGTTAACCAACATAAGTAAGAAGTCGAGGAATTTTCACAAAATATATTATGACAGATTAAAGTATATAATATTTCCAAAGGTTCATATGGTATCGTGGCTTCGTCAGGTCATTACGGCGAATAAAAGTATACAGAACATCAATAACGAAGTATCGAACCTCGATAGTTATTGTGTATGACATGTTAGTGGCATTTTATCATTAGGGTTTTCCGTTTTCTTCTTTCACCTAATTGTTGAAGACACCTCGTGTCATAAGATGAAACAAAGTAGAATCGTGATTTTAACGCATTTGTGACTAACCTCGCTAAGGGTACTCAGTATTCTATATTTGAATTTTATTTTTAAATTTGTAATTTTGCTGTATGTGGAACTACTATTTGTGATCATGACTAGACACTAGGTGGATTCTGTCGTTTACTTTTAGGTGTTACATGAAAAATAAATCGTATTCCAATCGTAACGTAATCGAAGTTAATCCAGTCCGGGTTGAAACAAGTGATAAATTGAGTAGGTATTTTTTGAGTCTCTTATTTCATTTTAAAACTTGTGTTGTTGTGTGGAATTGTGTGGAACTAAAATATTCTTATATTTAAACGCTAAAGCTGCATGTGAAGGTATTTAGCGCTCGAACAAGTTTGCTTTAGGAGAGTGCGTTTCTATTTGGAAATACATAAATACGTTTTAAGCCTAGACTCAATAGGGCGTAGTTAGTTATTGTTATAATTAAATCATTATCTTCGCTTTTTTCATAGTCGTTGTATGAAGCGCTTGTTTCGGAAATTGTGAAATTATCGTTAATAGTGTTAAAGGGAACCGCTGACAGGCGTATTCTGGATGACTGGACGAGAATGATTTTAATGAGTGAACTGATTGTGAAACGTTCGCGCCAAATACAATCGTTAATCCGTTTAGCATCGGTCAGCCATGATTACTTGCCGACACAAATATTATTCGAATATTTCGTTCATTTAAAATATTTAAATATTGAATAATCGGTACGTTATTTACAATTAACTAATTAGTGAATTACCTACATTAATATGTTGTGTCATATAAAAACTATGTGAAATTGACATGCCGTTCGTAGTCTTTTACTACGAAGTAAGTCTTATAAAGATTTCTTGAGGATATAGTTTATGCAGAGTTTAAAACTAAACAGTTATGAATAGTGATAGCCTATTTTATTGGACCTCAGACTCACAGTCCAGATTTCAATCTTGGCGTGCGCCTCTGAATTGGCAAAAACTCTATGAGTTTTAAGATAGCACTCTCTAGAAGCGCATTTATAAAATTAATTGTCTTTTGCTATAACGTATTGCGGAATCGTACCTAAATGTGCTGATGAGACTGTATATATGTATGACTACAACCAACATTTTCTTTCGGGAAGAAGTAGTAGTCCTCACGCGGGTAATTCGAAAGACGCCGAGCAAAGTTTGTTCGGAATTGTTTTTTTTTTATCCACCGTGTTCTTATCGACTTCAACAAAAATAATTAGCACAAAAAGACATTCAGAAGTTCTGTCTCATTGTATGGTAGGGTAAAGTGTTCGCGTAAGTAAAAACATTTTTTTCATAATAAGTATGTTTGTAATTTTCATTTTCAACTTATGTGGAGACGTAGCGAACGGCGAAGTTTGGCAATAACAACCGGACATAAATTGTAGTTCTTTCTTTCAAATAAGCTAACTTTTGTCGGTTGATGCTCGTTTTTAATAATAAATTGTGATAAAATGTGTTTCTTTCGAAACTTCGTTAAAGGAACCAACGTTGTATTATAATTATTATATTTGTGGAGTTATTGTGATTTGCATACAATCTATTTTTATGTCAGAAAACACATTTTTTTACTATACTTATGCCTGGATAATCATGGGTAAAATCTTACGTATAGAACTACGAACTCTTTTATATATCATAAACTTAATTTTAGACATGTTATAAATTAATTGAATGTACTTATAATAAAATAAAGATGTTTGCCTCAGGATTATACTACTTTTGTCTCTTGTTATACCGCTGATAAACAA
This sequence comes from Agara michaeli, assembly GCA_018245675.1. Taxonomy (NCBI): domain Eukaryota; kingdom Metazoa; phylum Arthropoda; class Insecta; order Lepidoptera; family Hesperiidae; genus Agara; species Agara michaeli. Next base: position 4,815 of record DWDX01002490.1, read on the forward strand.
TTGTTTATTTAAGGTGTTTAGATTAGAAGGTTTCTCAGGGATATCTTTCGTTACGAGGCTTCTAATTTGAATTTAAATTCATCAATGGCTCAGTTTGATACTCATCATTAGACTAAGAAATGTAATCTTTTATACGTTCTTAACTATAAACAATAAGCGTATATTTTTATTTATTTATACTTTATTAGTAACCTAGGGGATTACAAAGGACGGACTTAGTTTTATGAAAATACTGTGTGCTATGAGTGAGTAAAACAGGCTAAATTATTCAAGACCAAAGTTACGTGCATGCTGGTAAGTGCATTTCGGAGTTACCTTTTAGGATATTTACAATAGTTCGTTTTCTCTGGACGATAGCTAAATTGAATATGTAATAACAATATCCACAGGCAATTTATAATTTAGTCAATATACGTAATCTTAATTGAACATAGCAACTTTTGTATTTAAATATATATACGTTATTCATTCATATTTTATTTTGCTACAGTTTAGGTCTGTACCAACAAAGTTTTACTTAACACTCCTGGTCTGTTTTAGTTTATAATGTTATATGTATCAATAAAATCAACTTATATTAATTACATTTACTTATATACAACTTAACCTTATAACACTTTGATGCGCAAATAATTAAATGTGTTTCAAATTATTTGTAGATAAGGTTACACTCTTACACTCTCTTTTATTCTCTATTATCATTTTATTTTTCAACTCTTTTTAATGATCCACTTTTGGAAATGGATTTCCTTTCGTAACTAGTAAGGTTAGTGCCATAGTCTTCCACGCTGATCACAGGCAGACTTCACACACCTTAGAGAACAAACGTGCACCGATATACTTCTCTGCGCTGTTATCTAAGCTGTCGTAATTACAAGCAAAATTTCCAATCTCCCCTATGCCCTGCCCACATGTTGTAAATTGGGCTTAAATATCAAGGCTTATGTGGGTAATAGCAAGGGTCAGCGTGGGTCTAGTGAAACTGCGAACTAATTTCACTAATCGGCTTACAACTATTATCGGCGCCGTCCTATAAATTGTTGTTGTGCTTGGATGATCTGTTAAATTGAGAGGGATGTGCTGGCCTCAATAACGAACGGGAGACTGTTCGGCTAAGCGAAGGCTATTATCACAAAAAGAGGGTTGAAGGTTTTCTCTTGTATGAAACGGCGAACGTGGATTCTAAATGGTGTTAACGTGTTTTGGATGTGTCATCGGAAACTTCGAAGGCATATTAGTGTAAATTGTTATGTATTACAAAGTTTAAGACAGTTATTGCGATGTAGCCGTGTATAAAGTTTCATTAAATGTGCCCTTAAACTTCTCTGTAATGGCTTTAAATGGGGTCCTTTTATTATAAGAAACTTTCTAGCCGAGCTTTCACGAGTGGACGGTGATTAGCTATTTGTATATTACATAATATATTCATTTTCAAGTGAAGAAAAAATTGATGTTAATAAAATTATCAGTTAGATTATAGCAATTACTTAGCAGTGATAGTCTAGTTATTTAGATTTCACTCACCTCTGACTTTCCAAAGTTACGGTAGATTTAAATAATAATTACTCTCCATAATGGTGATGAAATTTGTACACTTAGAGTTCTTTATCATGTTTTTTAAGGTTTGTGGAATTAGCCAACTCGCACTTGGCCAGCGTGGTAGGTTATGGCTTTAGGCCGCATTATGGGAGGAGACACGCGTATAATAGTAAAACGATAAAGGGTTGAAAAACAAGGCTAGTTTAGAATTCTTGAAGGCAAAAAGCCATATTATTTACGAATTCACTCGCAAGTGTTTCTCTAAAGAATTGAAGCGGACAGTCTAGAGGAGTCTAGTTGATGAGAATGGATCTTCATTATTCAGAGGGTTTATCAGCGGCCCGTATTAAGGCGTTACATGATATATGTATAAGGCGTAAAACTTAGAAGCTTTGCATGTAGTGGAAACGATGACAAGATTAACATAAATGCCTATTCAGCTTATATATTTAGTGAATGGATATTGGACCATCATAACAATCTCGTTACAGACTAATATTTATTATTATGACAATAAACATAGCAACTAGGTCAATATGGTGTATTGAATATAAATTAAGTTAAGTATATTTTAATTGTATATGCTCTAATAGTAACGGAGAACTTAATTAAACTCATTTTATGTATTATTGTCATTTACAATATATTAATTATTTGCCTTTGACAAGCTTACACTGCAAAGTGAATTGTGTTCCACACCATTTTTGCTGAAGGAAGATAATATAAACAGTGTTCCTCAAATTATATTGCATTACCATGTAATTTTATCTAGCAATGAATTAAATGAAAAGGATATTTCATTAAAACTTAGTTAAAAATCTAATCTGTAAAATCTAAGCATAGACATTTCTATGTAGTATGTTAGCGAAGAACTTAAGCAATTCATATTCAATTAGCAAAACGAATACAATGCGGTTTCCAGTAGCTCAGCTTATATTTCACAAGCCAAACTTTAGCCACCTGCAATCAATGGCCGGTTGCCAATCAATACCATTCGTTGTGATGCAGACCAGACGGAATCGAGGACGCCATATGTATGTAAATGCACTTTTGTATATATCTACTGTTGTATATTGATTGTGAATCTTTTTACTTTGCGTGGATTCTCTGAAAATATGCTTACCTTTACTACAGCTACATATGTTTCTGTTGCTAATGAGACATTGATGAGCCTTTCATCATATGTGACGGTAATTTCACGGACGGACACGCTTTCTCTAGAGCGGTTTAAATCAGATTGGCCACATATGTCTCCACTGATGCTGGAGAAGTATGGTCGGTTTGAAAACATGACGGATGATACTTTACTCGTCAAACAATATACTTTGTATTGTAAAGAATATAAATGTAAAACAAAGTTAACCATATCCGTTATTGTAATAAATACATTTCAATTATTCCGCAGTATTGCTAGAGACAGTTGTGTTCTATCCTTTGTGGTATAAGGAGGTTGCACGGCTATCGCACAGCTGGCATAAACTCCAAAGGGGCCCGGAGGTATTGTTATGTGGAGCAAGTTGTGAACCCCTGATACTACTATATATACTTCATAATACGCATTACACTTAGTGGTTAATGCGAACAATTCCGCCATTTCCGTCTGAAATAGACCATCACGATGAAATAATAAATAACCGCATGAATAAAAAGCGATTCTTTTATTCCTAGGTACTTTTTAGGTCGTATTTCATATTTATCTACATTCCTATTCATCTATATGTGTTAAATAATCAATAAAATTTTTCGGTATTCTTTAAAACTGCGGACAAAAAATATAGAATTAACTTCATGACAGTGGCGACATTTTCAATGTGCACTGCACTTTAGCACGTAAAAAACTTTTACACAATTTATAACGTTCCTCGCAAGTCAACGTGAAAAACGTGACACGACCTAATCAGGACGTACTAAACTGACAAAACATCGTTATGAAAGCGCTTTTTTGAAACTACGTAAGTTATCAAACTTGTAGGATATATGTGTATAAACACGTTAAGGAAAACGATACCGTGGCATGCGGTTCGCGTGCCTCCTGTAAGTCTTGCTAATGTGTGTTTCCAACATTTTTATAGCAGTTAGTGGCAATAAATAGCAAAATATATTTCTGTCGGAGCAAATCTGCCCTATTACCTGCTGATGTATCGCTGGATTGTTGCCCGTGATACTTATAATGGTATCTGCTATAATATTTTCTTTTTCAAAAACCAATCTGTACTTGCTATGTGTACAGGACACAGTCGCGCACCCAGTGGTCCGCGGACAATAGGTTAAGAAATACTGTTCCAGACTATAATTCATTTCAATATATTTTATGTACTATTGTGGGTTTTTTTACTTTTTTGACCATAAGAATGAGTTAAAATTACACATTTATTTATTAGAAAATTTAATAATAAAGATTAAAGGCGATATTTTAACACCGTTCTTCAAAGTTGCAATAGAAATATCGGACTGCGGTCTTTCTAAGGAATACCTCTTTTATACAATTGATATTGTCTTCGGAGCGCTTCCGAGGGTTCTTGTATCCTTTATTGCTTGGATTGTAAGAAATTCTTAGCAAGTTCCATTAAAACAATCGATTGATATTAAATGAAAGAGTAAATTTAATGTCATTTTGCTATAGATTTTAAACATCCTAATGGATCAAGTCTACGATGTGTATTTTATTTCAAATATACGAAAATAATTCGATATAAATGCATTGCTTAAAAGGAATAGATAGGGATAGAAATCACATTACTTTTGAACTGATTAGCAACTTTTCAGGACCTGGATCATATGATTCATGAACTTGACAGAATGTAGTAGGAGGAGTCGTATGTAGGAGCCTCACGGCTGTGGTTATTTCAGCTGCTATGCGGTAATATACACAGCAAGTTTCTTATAGGACATTAAAGAAAATTAAATATAAAAGAAATCATGCTAACATTCCTTTCATAAAATATAAGTCATACTTCAGTAAAATGATCGTTAAGCTTATATACGACATAGTTGAAAACAAATTAGACTTGGTAGTAATCCGAAATTAACCACTTCATTGAACCTGACTTTAATAAGGACTTCGAGAAAGTTTTGCTTGGATATTGGAGCTGGGTATATTAAAGAACGTTAGGCTTAACAGTTTGTGAACTTATATGAAAGTGTTTTTGTACATGTAGATGTAATTATCTTTCGTGATCTGTAAATCTGAGTTATGAGGGAATCATCTGTTTACATTATACTTTGGAAATAAATTTATATCTGTAATCAGTAACATCAGTTTTATGAAATACGAGCTATTGCCCGCGGCTTAGCTCGCGTTAAGAACTTTTATCCCCTATTTTATCCCCTTGGGGGTAGAATTGATCAAAATCCTTCCTTAACGGATGCCTACGTTATAGCATCTACCTGCATGCCAAATTTCAGCCCGATCCGTCTAGTGGTTTCGGCTGTGCGTTCATAGATCACTATGTCAGTCAGTCAGTCAGTCAGTCAATCACCTTTGAGTTTTATATATTTAGATTACAGTGTCTCCTTTTAATTAGATTTCTTTCATTATCATTTCATTGTCCCTTTATGAAAGACGTACACAAACAGATTTAAGTCAGTTAAACCTTCAACACTTTTCTTGGTACGCTAAAAATTTTTTACAATGTAACTAGCACAGAACACACAAATATTTCATCAGCTTTTAGAATTTTAGCGCCAAAATAAATACTATAAATCGTACCGTAGCAGTACGTTTTCTCATTTAATTTAACGCCTTAAGTTGTACTGCAAACTGTATGGAACATTTCATATAACGTATTATCAGCGTTATAAGTATCGTAAGTATAGATCAGTCAAGTATTTTCATAACACAAGTGGGCTTTTGCTGTTATATGGCTTATTGACTTTGAAGCTAAGATGTTTCATGAGATAACATTATGTTCGTTTAAGAGGCTAGGTATGCCCGCAGTTTGTAGAAAGTTAACTCTCAAAAGGATTTGTTCGGACAAGTTGAGCGGGCTTAGTTCGAAGGCTGTGTGGGTGGGTGGTTTTGTTTTTGCTGTTAGTTACATTTATTTAGATTTTCTTTTACGTTCGTCTTCTACAAAACTGTTTTCGTAGAAAAAATGCGTGCGATTGAGACGAGTAAGAATTTCAGCTCCGAAAAGATATTTTGACAACATTTCAAAAGGATATCTTTGGGTCATTGGACTTTTGAAGCGATGTGCATATTTCCTTATGGAAGAGTTATCAAGTTTTTAAAATCAATTGATTTCTTCAATTACAATGTTTAATGATAGTTAAATTTTCTTTTTTAAACGAAATTGGTCACGAAGCGAATATAAGATATCTAAATAAATTTAAAATCTTACTAATAGTAAGCGTCACTAACCCTCCTCGGGCTCATTAGACCGAGCCGGTATTGTTTTAAATCTGTAAAAAGTATTCCTGACTCTTAATTAACTTTCCTTTAGTAACCACGCTACCATGTAAAGGGTTGGTTTAAATGGCGGTTCAGAGTCGACCTACTTAACGGCTAAAAAATGTTTTGATTAAAAAAATACCAGATATATTCTAAACATATCAAGGGCTTTATGAAAATCATAACGTATTTATGAAAATACAACGCCAACAGAAAAATAAACTTTATTCTCACAACTAGTCCTCCACACCAAGGTGACGAGGTTAAGACGGTTAATAAATTGTACAACAGCAAGCACCTGCCATGTATGTATAATGATAATACATAAAAAAATTCAAATACTCTTTTCCAAGACAATACCCGTAGAAGAGTCTAGTTCTCGGTTATTTTTATAAAGTTAGTACGTCAGAAGTTAAGTACAAAAATAAATGATATAATTTATAGCCGTATAGAAATATGCATGTTTCGTGACCAAGTTCTATAAACTTATGAAATCTACAGCCATCTCTGAGAGAAAGAGAGACGTATAAGGTAAAGTTCAGGCAATTTTTGAATATGCAAATGTCAATGGTGCCTGCTTGCTGAAATCGATTCAAGGTAAAGTTGAGATCTTTATGGATCAAGTGGTTTCCGTTAATGTTGATTTTTAAATATAACAGTAGGCTTGAGTTATTATAAGCATCTCGGCCCCTAAAAGTGGACATGCGGTAGTTCGACGCTTGGATATCCATGATTTCAAATCGAAAGAACTTGTAGGCGCAAATTAAGATCGACGGCTAACCTGTCAAAGTTATTCGTCACGTCTGAGCATGATAAGGCTGTATGAAAAGACAAGCACATGTCGGTGATTTTCCGACTTTAGTGCAGTTGTTCTTCGGTTTTAGTTAACGAGAAAACTACTTTTGCGGGAATCTATAATGGACATTCGTTGCGGCGAGGAACTCGGCGTTGGAAGAATGTTCAGTTTTTATCAAACTGAGCAATGAACTGTTTGTATTTATAGAATAGGACATTTTCAAAAGGGGGGTACTAAATAATATAAAACATACATATACACGTGTAGGTATATATAAACTGGAATATTGTATACGCAGCATCACTAGATAAGAATTGTGCAAAATAATTTCCTTTGCAAAATTATTTACAAATTTTAACCTCATCTTCTTCATATTTTTCATAAATCTGTAGGCAATTGCAAAACATTTTCTATTTCTATAGAAAATAGTGTGTTACGGCTGGCTTAACGTGTTACCCGTCTACTTACAACCTACTTTTGCTACGTCAGTAATACAGGATTCGAAATAAAATGTATATTCTGAATACTGACATTCACAACATGAGCATACAAAATATAAGTTGAAAAAATGGTTGATATCAGAGTTTAATAATAATAATAATAATAATAATTTTTATTTCAATCAACTAGGATCATATTAATATATTACTTAATTAACTATATTTAAGGTTAAAATTATTTAAGATTATTTAATTAATCCTATTACTGTCTCCATCCAGTTTAAATATGGTTCATTCCAATATGATTTGGTGAACGGAAATTACGAAGTTATAATTGCGCACATGCCAGCCATCATTTGTTTCTTTGTTGTAACACATTGGCGCGGCTTAGGGGATGAGACCCATTCCGCGGTCTTTCCGCTGACGAGACTCTTTCCGCTGTCGCTCTCAACTCTCAACGTTCGGGGTATAATATAAACATACTTCATCGCTTCTCCATGTTCTGCGTGTGACTCTCTATTGGACTACAGCATATTTTACCAGTTCGTCGCACGTATACACTGAAGATTTGTTTCTGATAATACTACTTATTTATTTATTTTCTTTGTGTAATTTCAATAACCACCAATTTCGATGTATGCGTGTGCCAGACAGCAACACTTTTTTTATCACAAAGCACCCCGTAATAGAATTAAAGAATGGTGTAATAACAAGAATAATATACATACGTATCCAAATTAAACTATCAACTGAGCTGACTATTCAATAATGGTCATGTAGAATTTTTTTTAATAAATGAAAGGTCGAAGACTGAAGCGGCCAGACTTTCTTTGTTGAGCTCCAGTTTCAATATAATTTAATTAGTCGTGCCAATCTGTGCCTCGAATAAAAAACGACTACACAATAATGAACCTAAAAGCCCTTTCGCTAATTTTATTTGATCTTAAAATTGCTTTGTCGATTAACAGTGAGTTCAACGTGAATTCCGAACTAAATTAGTAAAATATTCTAAATAAAAGGATGTGGGAGTTAATATTTCTTAATTGGTAAAGGGGACGGTGTGTGGAAAAAGCGTAGTGTCGTAAAAGAAACAAAATATTCTATACAACATTGCAAGTACTATCGCGTTACTTAACTATAATAACAACGACTAAAGAGCTCAAGAAATAAACCAATGAAATTCTGAGCTTCATGTCTTCAAATTGAAGTGTTTCAGAACAAATATTTGGTTGCTTCAAGAAATATAATTGAACGTTTATAAAAAGCATTTCAACATATGTTTCGTTATATATCCAAGTGGAATCCTGTCTGCAAAGATTCATCACTCAAGCTTTTCATTTCGTTTAACCGGGGTTTCAGAGCAGAACAGCACAAACGGTAAACGTCCAAATATTTTACCAGCTTAAGAAGACTCGGGCCATTTTAGCGCTCGAATAAATACTTTAAATCTCTCGTTACTGAGCGTTTTGTCATTCAATTTAACGGGTTAAGCGCTACTGTAAATAAAAAAGATATTTTTCATACAAATACGTCTACATATTCGCGTTATCGCTTTTATACAATTCTGAAGGCTAAATAAAGCAATATAATGTTTAGTTTTCATATCACGTCAATTTTTTTTCAGAATATTGCATGAAGTAAGTACCTATGTGCATATTTCATGCAATATTTTAACTATTTAAATAATAGTTTTTGCAGAGTAATTTGTGACAGAAGAAGCCAGTTATAACACACCACTATGCAAAGTATTATATCTTACATGAAGTTTACTATGTTCGATGTGTATTTTAAAAATGTGTATTTTAATTTTTTATTACTTTTATCTATAAGAAGTGATTTAGGAACGATTACTGGTACGTCACCTCTGCCTAAAATTAGCCTATATTAAAATATATATTACATAATTTTTTTAGAAAATATGCTGCTGTCAGAAAAAAACGAAAGACTTCTATGCCTAAGGGTTTCTTGAGTCTTGACTTGACTCGAGAGGGTAATGTTTCTTGAGGCCTGTCAAATCTGCATTTTTCTAATGTGGTAGATTACTTAACCCTTTTCCATTTTAGAGGAGAACAGTGTCTCACAGGCACAGAAAACGGGTTGATCATGACAATGTCACTGGCATGAGGCAGAGAATTATCCACTCAAGTTCAAGTGGGAAACGTTAATTGAATTAATTTAAGTAAACAATTGATGTAAACGAAGTAGATGTAACCTGTCATAAGCAGACCACTTTGAAGTTCTTGCGATGAGTGACGGAGTTTCTTTAAGCACGCTATTTAAATGAAGTTGACGGAGTAAGTCTGAATTTGGGAGACGCTTAAACGACTGTTGATCGAGTTCAAGTTAATTAGCCATCAAATAAACATCAATCGAATGCATTACGCTTATTTATGTTCCTCGATCTGTACAACTATTTCATGTTTTATTCACCTTACTTACAATAACATTAATTCACAATTGAAGCTGATGCTGTGTCCGTAGAATTACAATAGCCGCTTATCAAACTGGCGGATCCCTACTGTTGTATTGTACCTTACGCAAAGGCTACTATGGCTGTTGTTTACCCCATTTAAGATGTTAATAGCACTTATATTTATACGTTCAGGCTATTAAAGCTTAAAGACCGAACTCGTGTAATTAACCTTCTCTGAATTAAGCCTCCAACGCGCTGAGTACAACGTTAGCGCGCAATGATCACTGGAAAGGAAAACGCAGTACTTATATTCATGTACAAAAAGCTACAGCCCTTTTTATTCCAAAGAGAGTCGTAAGTGTTACACAAACGTACGATAAAATAGCTTGAATCAACACTTTCCTTAATATATTCTTAATTGACACTACTGTGCTATATCAATGTGAATATTAAAAATTTATTATGTCGTCGAAGTTTATAATATTTATAATGTCTTTCCATTTTTTACTAAATATTAACAGATTGGTTGACGGAAAATCACATAAAAAAATATGTGCTGATTAAAACCTCATTTTCAGAATTAAATAACGTTTTATGCGCCATTACTTTTAGTATTTATGTGATGGCAATGGGCCCATTTGCTGGTGAATTATTATCTATATATATAAAAGCGAAAGGTCACTCACTCACTCACTCATCACGAAATCTCAGAAACTACAAGTGCTAGGAG
>DWDX01002491.1:0-15120 GCA_018245675.1 Agara michaeli
GTTAAAACTAAAAAGAGTTTTCTTTATTTCAATACTAAAAATAATAATAATAATAAAACGCCACAGCTTCAAACAAAATTTTAAATCTCATATTTTTAACGAAAATTCACCAAACGCAATATTTTTGTTACAAAAAATTATTTTTTAAATCAAACACGTAATGCCATCTGTTGACAATTATCAACAATTTGATCTACCTTGCGTAAAACGTCAGTTGTCTGTTTCTTAAATATTTTTGTCAAATAAGCTTACATACTAGCTGACTCGTTATCTTATACATAATATATTAAAAAGGGTTAACGCTTATATTCACTGGTATTCAAAAAATCGTACCAATAGACAAAGCTATTTTTTCCTTAAAAAATATTTTAAAACACAGTGATGTTTCATAACCTAGTAGCAGGCCCAATTTATTAGCAATCAGTTGTAACAAACATGACAAAAATATAAGTTAATAGTAACAAAGACAAATTACATTCGTATGAACTAAATATTTACATAAGTACTTCTAAATTGATTGGCATTAGTGTCGAAGGAAAGTAACCTTTTATTTGTTTATTAACATTAAACATTTTCCTTGTTTAATACTCCATTACTTCAAAACGGGCAACAACATCAAGTACATTTTTGTAAATATTATAGAGCAAGGTTTAAAGTTTATCATAAAAATTACATATTATTAAAATAGTAAATTATAATTTACTTATCAGGTACTAGGCCCGATTGACTTTTAACATTTATTTTCATGCAAATAGCATTATACACATATATTATCTTTCGAGGCTATAAATTTCGCATATTATGGTAATAGTATGTTGTGTAATTTTGGTATTGTATATTTTTAGATAATATGTTGCAGAAAACTTATTGTTTTATCATGTCCAGATGCAGGTCATTTTCTTTTTCTCGACTTTTTATTGGTACACTGCTGGACACAGGTCTCCTCTCATAATGACAAGATTTTACGCCTTAAGTAGTCCGCCATGCTGGCTAATTGCGAATTTGCAGACTTCACACATTAAAATTACTTCATTTATTGAATCATACTTATATAAGTCATGCCTCATAAAATAAGCGTACAAACATTCTGATTAGTGGTACATAGTTCAATATTTGTAAACGAATACATATACAAAGATATCAAACATACTAAAAAGTCGGAATCTAAAGCAACTAAATCAAAAATGTCTATGATATGTAGGTAAATCGTGATTTGACATTTTTAATACTTTTTGACACATTGTATTGAATGCTAGTAGCTCTTGTAGTGATACGAAATTTTATCGTTTTGCATTAAGTTCTTTGTAGAGAAAAACAACCTTTAAAAATGGTAGGTGGTCTTAGTCACTTAACTTAGCAATTTTTGGTAATGTACTATAGTAATAGAACTTCTATAATTATGAACTAAATTGTGCTACCATTTATCTATCTTTTTTCAGAGTTTCGGTTTGCCGTCTTTGAAAGTTAAGCCTGAACATGTCAATAATGTACCGGTACGTGAGGGACCATTCGGAGTTCCAAATCCTCTCACTGATGGCCTAACCTCCACTAAAAACAAACTTGGCGCAGTACACCCTCTGCAGCTATCTGAACGGAATGTAAGTTTACCTCACTTTATAGATAACTATTATACAGTTCTTTTCTTTTCTAAAAGAACAATAACCCTAGCTAGTCAAGATGATATTCTTTGAGTTGAAAATTGCCGAATGATCATTAGTATGACACATGGTATTTATTACTAAATTCGGCCTATTGTTCTACTACATTTGTACTTTTAATTCGATACAGTAAACTGATGGAATCTAATGTCCTTTTTACTATTAATGAATATGTATTATTTTACCTAATGAAACCAGCTTGGATTTAAAATTATTAACTGGGTCACAAAAGGGCGGTGTGTAAATTACCGGGTCTTGGCAGAACAATGTTTTTGCGTTAGAGGTCTCAGTAATGTCCTGTTATGAGGGTTATGAAATCTATTAATGCATCCATGGCCAGCATATAAACTTGCTAGCTGTTGAATGTTGCTGAATTAAATGACATAGTTGATAAATTTGTCAGTGTCAAACATCATTATGTGTGTTTTTTGTTGTTACTTTTTTAGTTTCACTTAAACGAAGAGAAAATGAATATGGCAATGCTTCGCAACATCCAGGGACTTCATGCTCCTCTGAAGCTAACCATGGAGAGGATGTTTGTGAGCAAGGTGATAATTATCATGTTTTAACATTGATGGACCTTTTTATTTCTTTTATCTCTACCCGAATACAAGAATTAACCTGTTTACCTATATCGCTTATTTAACTAAAACACGTTTGGAAATGGAAATGAGGTATTGTTCTGTAAAAAAAACAAATACCTATATCACTATGTTGACTAACCTTATTGTCGCATGCTTAAAGACTCTGACTGCAAAACCGGAGGTTGTGGGTTTGATTCCTACTCAGGACAAACCTTTATGTGATGAGCAAATTTATTAGTTCTGTGTCTATGTGTAATGAAAATATCTATATAAGTATTATGTTTTATGTATATAATGTATGTTTGTTAGTTGTCTGGTTATCGTAACACAGGTGTTCAATTGCCTTGATTTATTCAATCTGTTAAATTAAGTAAATGAAATCAATATGGTAAACATGTGTAAAATTATTAACTGCTTCGGATCCAGTACAACCTTGCACTAATGTTTCTACCATATTTGTATGCAAATTATATGATAACAGTGTCCAATTCTGAGTTGACTTTATTCTTGCCTGCCCTCCTTCGAGCCTGTTCCCTGTCCACCATGATTTTGTACATTAAACTTTGACCTTTTATTCTTCCAGGTTGGTAGACTGCCCTTCCTACCTAGTTCAAACTTACAGCACGATGTGATAACTGGAAAATATCTGGATATTGGCTTTGAAGACATTCTAAACACTCCAGAGTTTTGTGAAGTTGCCGGCCAACCCCATGCTGTGGTTGAAAGATCTCTTGGTTTACTTTAAGGATGAAAACATAATCTTCCTTTTATTTAAGTTTATGTATTTTTTTTGTAATAAAATCTGATGTTTTATAAGAAACATTATGTTATCTAAACCTTTTATCTATATTATATTATATTATATTATCTATATTACACAAAAACTGTATGAATGCTTTAGTTTTCATAATTTTAATGCACAATAATTTAAAAGTTTCATACTATACAATTATAATTTGATTACTGAACTAAAACTATACATGGATGTCTACAGGCTGCAGCAACACACTTTATATAACAGAAACTGCCCTGCTTTAGAAGTACGTACATTATGTTGACTTTGCTATGAAAATATATCGCTTAATCATCGTTAACAATATCAAGGATTCTTAGTTTGCATATTTTCTTAACCTCATCCATTGCAATATTAATCTCAGTTCTGCGGTTGTTCTCATAACGCAATTGGAGACCTTCCATAATAGACGCCACCTTGTTTTGTCTCGCGCAAATTATAAACGGGAAGCCAAACTTGCATTTATATCTGAAAATGAAATACCTAAGATGTACCTAATTGATACCAAAAAAACTGTTGTCGACAGCGCCATCTATAAGTTTATGCGGTTACTCTGACAGTAAAAAGACTGCGGATGTATCAAGTGTAAATAATTTAATTTTTAGCAACAGCGCCATCTGTATAACATTAGCGACACTCTGAATCCGGAAAGTATTTCACATTACATTAGATGGCGCTGAAACCCAGTATTCAAGAAAATTTTATTGCCAGCCTTTCAACGAGAAAAAGAAACAATGTACCATATGTAATAGTCTAATAATACAGAAATAAGAACTTGCACTTCATCGTATCTTAGAACACAATTCTAAATTTAACATTAAAATATTCCCTTAACTTCTCCGTAATCTTTAACTGAGAAAAGCCATTATTTTACATAATAATATATTCATTACTAAATTTTTCGTTAATAGTGCAAATTACCTTTCATTGTTAGAGTTAATGATGTCTTTCTGTTCAGCGCTGAGATCGTTCAAACCGGCACTTTTTTGCTCGGCTGCTGATTCATTTGTGAGCTCGCCTTTCGCAGCCAATTTCCCTGCCAAATCTGGATGAGATTTCAAAATCCCTACTTTTCCTAAAATTTGCATTATAGGTTAGTAGATATTATATTGAAATGCTACAATTGCAGCTATTGAAACACATTCATGTATCTATTTCTCTACTTTTTGACAATTATATCCACAAATAAACTTACCTTCGTCACTTAAATTATCCATGTACCCGTAGAATGAGTTACAAAGATCAGCCAAATCAGAAAATGGACGTGATTGTTTCACTTGTACCGCCGCATCTGGCCACAACTCTATCACATTGTTGAATAATCGCTCAAACTGATCGTTTTCTAGATCGTTAACTTGGGAAACACTTAAAAGTCGAGCCATTATTACTTTTCGATACCTATGACAACACTACTAAAGTCTTTCTTTATCTATACAAGAGTGATATATGTATATAAATGTGCCCACTGGTTAAGTTATCGTAGGTCATTGGAGTCAACGATATTGAGATTTACAAACAATGACCAAACTCAGTAGGTAGGCATATTTTATCAGCTTAAACACAAATATAATTACCAAAAGCCAATAAACGTATGATTATATGTATTTATTAAACAAGGGCGTGAATCGGAAATGTTTGGTGTCTAACTTCCCAACCAAGGAATTGTCCTACAATCTTTGTAATCGTATGCTACCCCCTTAAGTTTAGATTTCTAAAATTCCTTCGTTGAAGCTCTCTTACGCTATATAAAAACAATACATGCAAACCTGCAAAACGTCAGGATTCTAGATACCGATGTGGATGGGTAATACATAAGCTATTAATCAGGCTTAATCTTACCAAGTTTTCTACCACGAGTTTTCATAGAAAAGTTTCCGCGTTACTAGCTCTACCTAGGTACTTATTGAAAAACTTCGAATGAAACCTCCTTTTCAAAATAAATTCTAAAATCTATAATATCAAATGTAAA
Organism: Agara michaeli; assembly: GCA_018245675.1. NCBI lineage: Eukaryota > Metazoa > Arthropoda > Insecta > Lepidoptera > Hesperiidae > Agara > Agara michaeli. The sequence continues at coordinate 5,005 of DWDX01002491.1, forward strand.
GTATAAATTAAAAATAAAGTAAAAGATTAATTTAGAAAATCTTATATTTCTATGTAGAAATTCTCATTCTCTACCCAGCAGTACGAGTAAGTACTTGGTGCTGGCACCAAATACTCGCCCGATTACGAGTAGTATTTAAAAAATTGCTGAGCATGCCGATAACGGAGCTTTAAACGAATACTCAGGCCTAGTAAAAAGTTAAGTATTCATATATTTTTCTCCTGGAATTAGACAGCCAAGGAGGTGGCAGTCCAGCACACTGATCAATTGCGGATTAGCAGAGATCACACGCCTTAGAAGACATTATGGAGAACTCGAACACCTAACCTAAGGTATAGGACTGTATAGGTTTCCTTACATAACGTTCCTTCATCGTCGTAAGAAGTGATGTTTAGGGAAACTTAAAAAACACTACTCAGCTCTCGCCGACTGATCCCGAATGACCAATTGCCTGAGTATTCTGAAACAAACGTCCTAAGTGTTTTTCTACGGCTCATAAATTCATTTATCACATAAGATACAAAAGAGCAAACAGATAAATACCTACTCCATGGTACAATCAATGAAGTCTTATGATAACTGCTGAGAAATATAAACATTATTAAGTTATAATTTTTCAAACTGCTCTATCCTAAATCACCCAGTAAAGAGAAACAAAAGCGACATTTATGTGTCAGTTGTGGTAAGCGCGGGAGGAATAAATCAGCCGGCGCGTTGACACGAGATGGCGCTAACGAGTCCCTGGAGACGCTGTTGGCGCGAGTCACGACAAATGGCCGCGGGGGAACTCGCCAGCAAAACGCGTTCGCAATACAAATGTAAACCAATTTAACGCCGTTTGAAATTTGATTCCAGTTTTGATTTCCTGTTTCGTTTTATGGAGAAGAAGTATTAAACTTATCCTTTTTGAATTATACACAGAGAATAATATAATTAATGCTATATCTACGTACATTTCAATTTTTAACAAATGAACTTTATAAAAGTAGGTAGATAAATAATTTAACGTATACCTAGATACATATATGTAGGTATCATATACGTACCTGTTTGTCACAAATCTACTATCCACAATAATTACTGATTCTAATAATAGATATTAAAATCATGAAGTTTTATAGCAAACAAACAATGTGTTGCTTTATATCAATAAGTAATAGGTAGGCATCAGGTTATTTATTTATGATACCTATTTGTAGACGGTCTTATTTTTTGTTGTAGATACATAGTGAATGGTACTTTTAATGGTAAGTAAAAGATTAATTAATTACCGAACCGTATAAAATTAATAACACCTTTGGAAGTGGAAAGTTCTCAAAAAACCCATCTGTGAAGATAAATAGTAAAATATACATTACATACTCCAAGACTTTATTATTTCTGCAGAGAAGTATCACCGCTGCACCTATGTCTACCAGGAAGCAATGGTTATTACAACAATTTGTATTTCGGTCTGAAGGGTGTGGTTGCCGGTCCTGCTGTATACTAGCGGCGAACGTCTTAGTCCTCAAGAGAAGAACCTCATCTATGCCCAACCTCTATACACTAAGATGTGCTCTTACTAGCTACTATATACTAACCATTAAATGCAGTTGTAAGTACTAAAATAATACTTACTTATGTTACTAACAGTCCTGTTTCTGCAATCCTGTACACAAAGAATCCTAACCAACTAATATTCTTATTAATAAACACTTAATACTAACTGAAGTAATTCATACTAGCAGCCCTATTCCTGCAATCTTATTAGAGATCGGTTGCAGATTTCCATGGACGGTAGCGGTCAATTGTGACTACTGCCTGCTTTTGAGCTACTTCATTCGCTTAAAAAAACTTCATCAGTTCTCAAATACTAATGAGTGTTATATATTATTATGTATTGATTTTACAAGGTAATAGATACTAACCTAGAGCCTAGTTACTTCCGAGGAGAGCCCCCCACGAGGGCGCCAAGCTGAGAGCAAAACAATGATTTCTTTTGCGAGATCTACCTCTTCCGACTCTACCATTCATACACTCCTTATAAATCTGTTTCGGGAGTCAGTCACACGTCTAGGATTGAACGAAGTTCCTTTTTTAAATAAATAATAACTTGAAGTGATCAAGCTCATCGTGAGGAAACCTACGCAACTTCGAGTTGTCAATAATGTCATCTAGATCATGTGAGAGTCGTTTGATGAGCGTGGTAATGTATGATGGCTTTAAATGGTCTCATTGGAAAAGAAGACCTTACAATAGAAAAGTAAAGGCTACAAATCGTGGTCCTGCATCATCTAAGTATAAATGTATACCATCACCAGTTACAGTTTCATGAATGCTCCAGGGTGAACTAGCTTAACTAATGTCTTATATTCTGGCCCATGAACTGACCTTATGTACTTATCGGGCAGCAAAAAAATGTTGTAGGGTATATCCTAACTGTACCTACTTAGTATTATTCGACAATTATAAACGCTTGAATTTTTCACTGCGAGTTTTATTTCGTAATAGTTGTCTCAAGGCGGCTATATCTTCATCTAACGTAATAATAATTCATTATGGTGCAAATAATTGTTCCTGTGTAAGAACTTTCGTCCATAATTGCAATCGAAGTTAATAAAATGATTCGACCGGTAGATAATTTCGCAAAGTAATCGCACAATGCTACGGAGATTTTAAAAAAATCACTGTAAAAATTAAACTACTAAGTAGATACGTACATACACCGTTTTATTTTTATATTGGTGGTAACAGTTAGTCAAACTTTCTTAGATAAGAAAATACTTTTGTCATATTCGTCACGTGTAAATGAACTTTTTAATTTTAGGTAAGTATGTATATAGTATGGTTATGGTATATACCTACCTACATATTGTTACAAAACTAAGGTATTAAATAATAAAGGAATGTTCATTTTTAATTAAATTAAATCTTCTATGTTTTTAATTTGCATAAAGAAAATGCCAGATAACGCAACATGACAAACTAAATTTGTCTAATTAGGTACCGATAGGCATTAATAAAGTGAGTATCTACACGCTGCGACATAATATATTATCATGAATAGAATTAAGTATCTATGTGATATACAATCTTGTGTCACCGTAGATGCATAAATAGTAATAATGAAATAGTAAAAGACATCATTTACATTTTACGGCGACTCCAATAATGTTAAGTGAAAAGTTGCGTAATGGCGTAATAATCATGACATTATGCATATTATTGTGCTGTTTATAAACTACCGTTGACGAAAAACATTATGGCGATGACACTCCGGAGAAATCAGAATGTGGAGCTTTAAAATGATATGGAAACAATAAACATAAAAGCTGCGGCATGCACGATACATGTGATTGCTGAGAATTAATTAAAAGTGTTTTTCATTAGGTCAATAAACGTAGTCGCGCCACCGCGCCGCCATGTTGGACCGTAAGCTCCGTCCGCCGGGCGCGGGCGGGGCGAGGGACTCGCTTCGCAGATAACAAAGACCCGGAGATACTCTGCCAAACACCCCGCTCTACCTACCTGCTTTGATATGTCAACCAATACTCGACGCACTTTTTATCTTATATCCGTTATTGATGTTTTGACTTAGGTAATGCTTACTCTCAATATACTTAAGAGATTTTTTACTTTTATTTACAAGTACCCACCACGCACAATATTTTTCATACAAATATGTCTAACAGGCTTGTTAATGGATGATGAATAATATTATGAAATATATGCGCCTCTATTAGAGTGTAATAATAGATAGTAATAATAGATAGGCCGAAAATATATCATTTTCTTCGTATTATTAGTCCGGGTATCCCGACGCAAATTAGTGAAGCGTGAGTTGTACACCGCATTTTGGATTAGTGGAGATACCGAATTAATGAATATTGGCCATCCGCATTTCATAAGTTTGAACTGTCCCGAAGATCACCGATAATGTGAACCAACCAGAATGCAAAACTGTCCAGAGCCGCTTGACTTCTGTTGACTAAACAATTAATGGGATGTTTAAATACCGGTTGTCAAAATGCTACCGGCTTACCGGTAAGTGTATTCCATGCAAAAAACAATTATAAATTACTATATTAAAATTTTGGCTATAATGGTCCAGAATTTTGGGTAGGTACATCAAGATTGTGTAGGTATTGTAGATACCCTCCGTATTCTTTCCTTTTGCAATCATTTCTCGGAATGTTCTGTTTATTTCAAGTTTATACTTCAGATAGAAGAGATCTCAAGTGTCGCCTTTTATCATTACGAGATATGTTTTCTGATTTAAACAAGATCGCAAACCAGCTCAAGTTCTATGTAGACTGTGATTTGATTAGGAATTAGCTGCAATTCGTAAAGGCGTACCCTGTAATTGGTACATAATAGGTAAGTATCTACCTATTTACAGAATACAAAAGGAATACAAACATAGTAGTTTCTTAATTTGTATAAAATCGTATATTGATTGATTGATTAGTTATCTACGCTGATATGGATGTAGAAAAATTAAAAGAAGCCATTTGATAACCAATTAAAAATTAATATCGGCTATAAAGTAGTATGTTTGCCTTTCGAGAAAGTAAAGCGAGACCGCCACTGAGTGTAGGTACTTATGCAACTATTAATAGACATTTTTATACACATCAAAACTTTTAAACATATCAGGCTATTAGTGTTAACCTTAATGTGCATCTGTAGACATCTGCAGACCTACCTATTGTATTGAATATGAGTGTCTATTTAATTTATTGGGTACGAAATTTACGTGTAATGGTACAAAAAATAGGTTGTTCCAGGCGTTGAACCCTCTCCAAAAGATATCTATAATCAGTCCCCTATGACATTAAAAACTGTTATTTTTTCAGTCAGATGTTGTACTATAAAACCCTTTTTCGTATCCTAACACGACGCGTCCCTGAGTGATTTACGGCGCGATCGAGACTACAATATACTCTGAGTTTACTTTGGACTATCCAAGCGAGCGATGAATACGGGAATAATTTATTTACACGCGTCGGGTAAACTGTGGGACCTTTATCTCTTTGTTGCGTAGTTTCAGGTCAGATAAAACAGATAATGTGTTTCTTTAGGGCGAATCGTTAAGTTTAAACTCTCGCGCTTGGCGTCATGGGGTTGAACTTTTATGTGTTGTGGAGGCTTTCAGCTTAACACATGCTGGATAACTATTATTGGGGTGACATTATTGATCTAATTTTAGATTAAGCTTAAGAGAATCCACTTTAACTGTTCCGCCGCCATTAGGTTAGTCGATATTTATTGTGCAAAGTTTTAAATTCCAATAAACTATGATCAAGATGCTAGACAAATAAGAAAATAAAATAAAATCTTCTAAGCAAACCTTTAGGCATTTCTATAACTCTGTATAATTATGTTAATAGCATAGGTACCAATTTACTCTCATGTCCACACTGTTGGATGGCGCTCTCTAAAGCGGTATTTGATCCTTCCCTGATCTCAAACAACCACTACCTCCTACCTTCGTAAGGTCATTTATCCAACAGTGTTATGATTTTAATAACCTTACCTATTAGCTATGTTATATTTGTATTCGAATTAGGTACTATGTATAAACAGCATAGCTATTGAAACCCTCGCTAGTAATGATACAAACATAGATTAGGCATTTAATATATTCAAGCACAATATAATTAACAACCCTTACTAGAAAAGCTTTATCGCACTTTGTTTGGTTAGGAATGGAGAAGCCTGAAATACCTAAGTAAATAGGACACGGTAAACCACCTAGACTTTTATTTCTCGGTAGTACATAAGAACCATCAAGTTGGAAGAGCCTGCAGAGTTCACACGAAGTGGTCGCGGTGGTTGATTTATGCGCGGTGGCGTGACGCGGCGCGGGCGCGGCAGGTACGCGGCTCGCGTTTATAGCGGAACTTTAATTTACGACCGCTCTAAATTACGTGGATTTACTGCACGCCTTTATTGGCTCCGTTGGCTCGCCACCGACGCCCCGCCGCTCTCCGCCCTTCGCCCCCACTTTCGGCTCTGCCCTCCTTCCTGCTTATACCTCGCTGTGCATTCTATGAAAATGCATATATGTATTATGCAGCTGAAACGAGCTCCATGTTCTTACGTTGAATCTAAACTTCTAAGGCGTACCGACCTTACCAGAGATCTGGTTAAAAATTGGTTTCCAAACAATGGTAATAACGTTTTACTAGTGAACAGTTTAAACTGATTGTTTATATGGAACTCAAAATTTATCTTCTTTATATTTTTTTAATGAAATGTAAGAAATTATAATGCATTAAAACAGAAACATCTCAATCAGATATCATTAATTTTACCAACTTCCCATAGGTACAGATGAATCACGCGTACCCTATCTGTATCCCAAATTCTACCCTGCAGCTGGAATGTATCAAGTACACGTGAAAACCTCTCTTTCTCTCCCGGCAAGGCCACGTCATATCCGGCATTATCTAAAGAGAAAGCGGATGCTGAGACCGACGACTTCAAAGCCCTTTGTCGGCACATCTTAATTAGGCTTGCAAAACTAAACATTTATTGCTCTCAATAAACAATAAGTAGGTACCTACATCGATATTATGAACAAAAATGGCAATGACGCTTTTTAAATTTCAAGACAATTGATATTTTTTATGCATCTGCAAAAGACTGTAGGTACTCATTATGTTGGTAGAAATAGACAGATTTTGGTATCGATTCTAGACGGCACTTTATTTACCAACGGGAGAGCTCGTAGTCAAAGCCAAGCTTCATTAAAAAAGATAGGTATTTATGCGGACTGCTGAGATAGTTCTGCTTCTTTCTTATTTTATCATAAAAAGTTATATTTGAGATTTTATATATAAGTACCTGCAACATTATAAAAATTGAACAGTACCTCTAAACATCAACGTTTTTGCACTCATCATTACCTAGAGGATCTGAAAGACACGTATTGCGTATGGGAAAATCTTAGGGCCTCGATTTTCATGTACACACAGAGCAATACTTAACTCTATATTAAAAGATAAAATACTGCTCCGATGTGTAGGTAGGTGCCTACTTTTACTTACTTAGGATAGCAAGATTTTTGGTACTTTTCGGACTGCTTGGAAAACAATAAGTTAGACGTCAAAATATAAATATCTTACGTGTTAACAAAAATAGTTACTTCAATTATTCATATCTACATAAACCTTTACCGCTGGATTAGGTATGTCTTATGTTTGAAACTTTACTTTGTGTTATGTAATTCGGTTATATACTAACATACTTGAATAAGAACCCTGAGAACTATTTAATGGATCTATAATACTGCCCACGGCCCGGCTTTTAACTTCTAATCTAAGCCTATTAAACATCACGAAGCCGTCTCTGATTTCTTTGAATGCATTTCCAAGTAACCGATCCGATATAATTGTAAAAAATAAAACTCAGGACGGACAACAAACACGTTTTACCTAAGCATAATTTGCATTTGAAACGAAGCGGTGCCTTATTTACATATAATACTTCACTCTAAAATAACTTTAAACAACGTTTCATAAAGTATAAAGTTGTTCGAAGGGATATGGTTCAAAAGACTAATTGGAATTAGAAACAACTTTTATAGCGTTAGCGGCTGGGCAGTAATTGGAAGCGAGGATGCGCGGGCGCAGTAAAGCGGCAATTGACCAGAAAATAACGAGCCATCGTCTCGAGTCCGATATGTACTACGCACATGCCTTCTATTTACAGCTGCCGTATGTTGAGTAGTTTATTGTTCTTAAATATTTACTCTTTAATTACAAACGAAGCGGCCTCAAGCCCCCAATACTGAAACAACACTTAAAACTATTAGCAATGCGATAAAACAACTTACCGAACACTACTTATTGAATTTAAACATAGCAACAACATAACAATAACGTAGCAATAAACATATTACTTAAAATAACTTGCCTTAATGTTTGCTCCGTTAACTATACGTAGTTTCCTTTTGGATTAGATAGAGTTAGACAACATTCTCATACCTAAGTACCTGCATATTATTAATTTTAAAAAGGGTTTTAACCTCATAATCGTATAACGAAATTTGTAGAGTCGCGTGCGCCAAGCCAAAAGAATCAAATGTTTCGCTAACGTCAAAAAGAAACAGGAGTGTTATTTGCATGATTCATTGCTAAATTTACGATTAATATATCGATTATATATAGACATGGCTACCATTAGGTATGCCGTATAGGTCATGAATAAACTTATCTACAAGATTTAAGTAGGCACCTAAATATATCTATACTGTAGTTAAGTTATTCATAAACGTATAATTACGCTTTCAATTACCCACATTTTGATTGTTTTTAATTATTCGGTAACAACACTGCCTAATATCTCGTAAACTTATTTTTATTACAAATTGTTTGCGTCTTAGTTCATATTTTCAGGACCTACCTACGTTACAGAACTCTTTTATATGCAAAATTCGAGAAGTAGCCGATGGAATGGCTTGTAATTTATACACATTCGTCTGATTTAGGTGTATACAATTTGGACTGTATACAGGTTTTATGCCGAAGTTCAATAGGGAACGGTAAACCGTTCACCGTTCAACCGTTTTGCGAAGTTTGAATAATATATTTGTTTTTATCAACGTTTACAATATCTTCCTAAAGATCGTGTCTGGACGCCTAAAGCTGTCTCCGTAATGCCTTATTAGGTGTAAATGAACATGTTTGTATCGAAATACAATCCGTAATGGTTATGAACCCACGCTGGGAGCGGATAGAGTCCATACAACTCGATGATGATTCCATAAATTTATATAGTGCACAATAAAAAGCAGCTCGGAACAAAACGGCGTCATCTTGTTTTATGAACTGCGGAGCGCGCACTATACGCAGACACCCCGGTGATTATCATTGTTCTTTAGTCTTTCCCAAAACAATTGGTCGACGTCAAGTTAATTACCATGAAATTCTTGAATGACAAGCTTTATTAGGATTTAGCGACTCGATATCGCGCCCCATTACCGACTAGTTGAAGGTAAACAGAGATTCGCCTTGACATTAATGACTCGCTTTGTCGGATTTATGTTTAAGATGGACGCGTCATGTTGACGTATTAATGCTAATTAAATAGTGATAAAAGTTTAATTAAAGTGACCAAGAATTAATTGGTATGCGCCAACATACGGACCGCCGCCGCGATAACCAATATTTGAATTTGGTAAAATTGTGTATGTATTTAGGTACGTAATAGTGCTCATAATTAAGAAGTTCATGAAGTGATAGGTACCTACTTAATGGCGTCCGAGTGACATGGAAATATATTATGTTTTTATATTGAAAACATGACATGAGAATCGATATTAATTATAAATGTAATCTAGACTAATTTAATTGAAGCGATTATATGAATAGTCTCATAGTACTTATTGATTTATGGTAATACGTAAATATTCTGTTACTTATAGTCCTTAAAGTGAGACACGGCCTGCAACCGCTTTTCTTATGAAACTCAAAATCGTCAAAATGTCGCATTGTTCCATTATTTGCATAAATTCAATACCATAATAATCACATGATGTAAAGAAGTAGTACTTATACAATTGGTAAATAAGTATACATACCTAACATATTAGTACATACATAAGTAACGTTATCCATGATATTCGGTCCACTTCTTCGGTCACAAATATAGGTACCGATTTAAAAAAAGGGCTAACGTGATGCCTTTTTTTGTGAATATTTCCATGTCAATTAGCAGAAATGGCAAAGAAGGTTTCGTTTTTATATTTTTATTGATGACATATAAAACTGCCGATCGGTCCTAACTACCTACGTTCGTGACGTAAGCAGATAGCTACGTAGCCGAGTTTAATATAGGAGGTAATTCGTGTTAATTTTTTTTTATATTTATTTATTTATTTATGGATTACCAGCACACGATTCAGTGGATACATCTATAAACTAAACGTTGCATAAATATATACTTATTCTACTGATCTTGCACTTAACGGTAACCACAGCATGCTATGTGTTACAAAGTTGAGAAACAAAAAGAAGTTAATATACACGAAAAATAATAATTTCATAATTATATCATTAAGCTTAGCAAACAGGCAGACGGGCCACCTGATGGTAAGTGGTCACCGTCGCCTATGGACACTTGCAACATCCG
>DWDX01002492.1:0-15119 GCA_018245675.1 Agara michaeli
GGGGCGGGAACTGGTCAATTTGAGATACAATTTAAATTATTTCCAAGGATTTAATATGGCCTTCCTCATATTATTAATTATAAGGTCTTTATAAATTCTTACCTGATGGAAACTGGTTAGTTATGTGAAAACATTTTCTTTACATTTGGACATGATTGCAACCTATTAAGCTGGACTGAGCGCAGGCGAACGAAATAATTACAGACTTCGAGATATGTTCAGGCGGCGGTATCTACCTTGTCAGTTATGTATATGTATTGTAGTTTGAGCAAGTAATTCCTGTCAATGGACATATAGATTCCATCGACGATAGATGAAATGTAAACCGTGAATTATAGATCGTGACGTCATATGAACGCGAACACGAACGTCAACACTGCGGCTGCGACTGACACTCGACGCCGAACGATCGGCATGATTTTAAAATAATAATACACTCTATTGTACACCATATCCTTATTTATCTGACAAATATGTAACCTAGGTCTTTAACGCGAGGCAGAAAAGGCATTTTCGAGGCACGGGTGGGGTACGTCTTGGACTATAGGGAAACTTATATTTCTGTCGGCTACGGTACTGACAAACGCCTTTTACCTTTCCTGCATCCATCAAAGTCGTTACATAACCTCATCTATTACATACACTACATATCTGGTGTTTCTTTTCCATTCACCGGCAGGCGGCTCTCCGAAGGCCAGTTCTCGCGTCCGGGGGCTGCGGTCCGTGTCGGGCGAGGAGCGGCAAACGGCGCGCCTCCCCGCGGCTGCGGCGCTCCACGCAGCGCCGGTCAATAGGAATACATTTCAATGCCACACGCATCCGGATTATACAGATGCAGGTTCGAACTCGACAATCGCGCTACCTCTTTATTTATTCCACATTGGATTCCAATTGTGTTTGTACAATGTCCCTTATCATTTTTGCTCCCGTTATTGTAGTGTTATACGTATATTTGATATTCCTGGTACAGTGGGTAGCGACCCTGAATGCTAAGATTTTTTTAATTAATTAAAAAAAACGTAATCTTGTAAAATCACAGGTGCCGGGATTTGAACCCTAGACCGCGCGAATGGAAGACTGATATCTAAATCACTATGCTAACTCAGCCGTTTATGCTTATGGTGTAATGTAATTACACCATAAGGTTTATTTATTTTTACAGACTTAAACACAGTCAATACAAAAGTTACATGAATCTAAACATTCCTATTGGCAACCCTTAAAGAGTGAAAATAAGGGATGACCATACTAGACTACTTAGATTTCCGAAACGGGAAACAACTAGTAGGAACTAGGAAATAAATTGAATAAGGATTTGTGTAATGTAACAGATTGCGCTTGTTTCTCACCCCATTCATCTGTCGCGGGGGTGCAATAAATACGTCAGTCGGCGGCGCGCTGCGGCGGGCGGGCGGCAGCGACGGCCGCGCGCTCCGTTTGACCGGTCGGCGCTTCGTCGGCGTGTCTCGTGCGCTTTGGCGGCCTTTATAATTCGCTTCGCTTCTTCCTAATGGGACGGAACAAAGTTTTATTTGTATATATGTATAATGTTTACACATATGTATGCGTTACAGTTGTGTATATTGAGTCTCGTTAGATTCGTTGGTTGTAAGCGAATACTTTTCAGCATTAAGGCCGCGGGGCATAATACATGACAATTGGTTTTCATTAATTCTTTCAATCATTTCTTCATTCATTCATTTAATGTGTTCTTGCAAAAAAGAAATACTTAGAAGATTTTATTCTACTGTAGACAATAAAATACAGAACTCGGGACCTACCGAGTATCGCCAGACACTTCACGACTAGCCGCCAGCGGAGAGACAAATGTACGAGGTGCGCGTCGCCAGACAAAACGCCACTTAGCAGGCCATTGGGTGGCTGCCAGATAGCAACTCGACTTGTAAAATGTTATGAGCCTGTTGAGGGCTTAAAATTCTTTATTATTGTTGTTATTGTTAAAATGACACGATCACACCGGGCCCGAACACGGAACGCACGGAATGTCACATATCTCCATTCTCCATCCATCCCGTGTATCGTGCTTCTTCTACATTCATCACCTCGACACACTCCACTCCGGTACATTCACAATTTAAATAATCATGATAAGAAATGTCTTTTATTTGACGAACTTTTGTTATACGATATAATAATAATAATTTATTCTTAATAAAAATGTGTACGGTGAGTCACACAGTCGCCGGAGAGACCTCTGCCCGGTGGGGGGATGTAAAATGGGTTGCGACCATCGGTGGCGCGAGTAGCCGGAGAGCAACGGGAGACCTCTTCGGGGGATCGGTTTGGTTATCGTCGGTTTTGAACAAAAGCATTTATTTGCAGTTTAAACTGTAAGTTGTTCTTTCAGAATGTAAGCACAGTTTATTTATACCCTTCCAAAAGTCCACACAAAAGATGTACCCGCAGCGCTCCCGTGCAGTCCTAAGTCAACAACGAGCGAAAGCTTCATAATCTCGTTTTTGTCAGACTCGCTCGGGTCGTGTTCCGGGTCATCGGAACCGCCGTACCCTGATTCTGGAAAGCTGTTTCCACAAACATCAGAGTGGTCAGGATCTGACGGGAAGGCGGGCGTGTGGAGTTTAATTAGAATTATGTTTAATATGTACGAATCTGACAGACATCGGATGCGGAAGTGAAATTTGGAATGTACGGCTCGCAATTTCAACAGGAAGTTCGTCAAAAGACGTCCCTGAGGTTTTACACGTTTTATCATGAGCTGCAACTAATTTTAGACAATGCCTCACAGGACCGTGCAGGACGGGCCCGGTGGATACTTAACAAATACACTGAAATCCGGTATTAAATAAAAGATATTTTAACGCACGCGCGCTGTCCTGAGTCAACGAAAGCTGCATAATTATGCTGGTGACCGCGTTTGAACCTTCGTTTCGGAACATCGGGACTGTAAACGCCTAATCCATGAAACTTTCTGTGCGCAAGACTAGTGATCCGAACTTAGCGACGTGATCCTGTTCCCGAGACGCTACATAATTCACTTTTCTTTGCGACCACAAAGCCTGAGCTCCGCTACATGAAAAGCAAAATCGATGTGAGTTAGTTATTTTGTAGCAAAAATGAAAAAAAATCAATTTAAGTCTAGATTATCAGCAAAACGCTAATTTGTTAACGCGGTATTACGGCAATAGGCTGAGCGCGACCGTTTTTCCTAGTTTTCTTTATTGTACTTATCCTTTTTTAATTCCGATCTCTGTTATTCTTTGTTATCTTTTTCTTTTTTTATAACAAGTATTTTAAATATCTATAAAATTGGCGATATAAGTGATTTTTATTTTATTCTATTCTAGTTTGGGAAAAATTATCACATTATTATTTACTGTTTACATGTGTGTTGCGGCTAAACGTCGTAAGGTGTGTATCGTTTAGGGTTCTCGAGGAAAACGTACAGTCCCATACAAATGTTAATGCTCCTGTTCTAAATCTCTTTCCGTATATTAACATCGATGTACACCAGTTCCATTTCGAGTGGGATGCCGGGAGCGAATACGATCCTTTATTACAAGCCCTGCGCCGCACCGAGCGAACGTTTCGCACCCACCCACCGTCACGTCGCTCAGATTCTAATTATGTCGATATCGAAATACGCGATACCCGCTAGGTGGATATGAAGGTATTTTGCGCGGTAATTTTATTGTGACAATGAAATAAACGTCGAACGACGTATCGTGATGGTGTCACGCGCGCTGCGCCGCGTGACGCGTCAGCTGATCGACTGTTGACAAATTGTCAGCCAGCAATACCGTGTTCATTCCCATTTATAGCACCGTTCGCACGTGTGTGACGTGGACCATTACTGCCGCCGGATCGTTTGGGCTCGAAGACTAGCTTTCACCTTTACCTACTACTATTATCTAAATCTATACTAATATTATAAAGAGGAAAGATTTGTGTGTGTGTGTGTGTATGTAACGAATAGGCTCTAAAACTACTAGACTGATTTAAAAAATTCTTTCACTATTTGAATGCTACATTATCACTGATTAACATAGGCTATATTAATTACACGAAAAAATGAGGGTCTTTACTAAAACGGCAGTAATGGAACCCAAGGTGGGAAAAATAATTCCATAAAATGTCTTTTATCGCATGCACTGCGAAAACTATTGATGATAGAACGATAAAATGTTCCACTTTTTAAGAGATTTTTTTTAACATTTGTCAGCGACTTTGGCCAGCATTTCAATTTCCTAGGATACTTTTATTGCAAAAGACATTATTCCACGCGGACAAAGTCGCGGGCAACAGCTGCTCATAAATATAATATATAATATATATCTACAATTTCGGCACACTTAGAACGAAGATAGAATTTTGTACAAATTTGAACAAATCTCAGACCTCATTTATTATGTTCATAGTCTGGTATTATGTGAAATGTCGTGTTCGGTACGGTGCCCTGCCTATTACTGTTATATCGACATACACACGAAAACACAGTAACCGTCTATGGCAATGTGCGTACTTTAGATATAAAAGAATCTTATTTTACCACTGACCACCTGCAGTGCAACTGCTTTTACAGCGTTGTGTATCGAATATACTTCTACTACCAATATTTAGCTCTACGTCATAAAATAATAAAACCGCTCCGGTAACTTACGTTCGTTTCGTATCTCGGTTTTATAAATGTAGATCTAGTAATCTTCTCGTCGAGGTGTTCTTAGAAAGCACTTAAACTTAACAAAAAAAACATGTAATCCGCAAACAGTCGCTAAGATGATAAGCCGAGAGCCACTTCATCTGAAATCTTCTCGTCTATTATAATGTAATTGTTTGTATTGTCCCTGAAATAAAAATAAACCATTCGGTTTCAGCTGACAGATTATTATTTTGTGATTATGGCTTCTGCTTTTACCCTTGTTCTTCGTTCCTCGGCGTGGTCTCCGAATTCAAGTATGTACTTGAATTCGGAGACCACGCTGCCTAAATTTCAATCTAGATCTATGACGCTCGTTGGATACTTTTTATTTTTTATTATTATATGTGGTATTGGTTTTTAATTAGTCATTTATTATGTAACAAAACTTTTGAGTTATCAGACAAGGGACAGTTAAGCGATAGGCTTTTACCGCAAGGGCGACGCACGAGCTAAGGAGGAAAAAGGAATTAATATGCCCGACTACTACGGTTACGGAGATCAAGAAAAATAATAGAGGATGAAATGGAATAAGTAGCTCTAGTAACGTAGAAGCGGCTGGAAACTGGCCGCTTATGGCCACTCGGGGATAATCCGGAGTTGAAAACTAAACAATACTTCTGCAATAAAACTTCGACTTTCCCGCATTTCATCAAGTCCACGCCTGGGCGCGGGCGCGCTAGATAGCTTTAATTAATATTCCCTCATTGTTGTACATTTAAATTTTTAAAGTAAACTCTGATTTTTCAACTTCGTTAATGACATAGCTTCGGTGGCGAGCCGTTACCGCGCTGTTATTTGCATTTTCTGACAACTGGAACCGTTTTATCGCAGGAAAAGTTATCGGTACCACTGAGTTTTTTCATATTACAGACCCCTTTTAATACCATCATCGGGACCGTCGTCATTAACATCATAATTGTCTTTAGTCTGTTTCAGTCCTCATCTGTGTATAAACCTTAACGCGAGTAAAACGACAAAAAAATGTATAATTGTTATGATTGCAATAGTATGAGCAGCTTAGCCTGCCGCTCCATGCAGGCCACGTGTAATCTCAAATAAGACATATATTGTACTTTAACTGCAATTCAGTACAGTAGGACCACCTCGGAGGATCAAATAGGAACGCTTTGTGTGTTAAAGGCTGTCTCTCTGTGAAACGTGTGAATCATTATTACAAACTTTATCGCTTTACTTTTAGACACGAGTTACCACTGTTATTAGGCCGTATATATTTGTTTCATTGATTTCGTTAAATGTTGATGTACTGTGGATCTTTACGAGCATAGCGGCGACCGCGGCGTCGACCGCAGTTTGCAGCGTTCATTGCGAGGAAGGCCGAAGCCCGAAGCTCGAAGCGCGGAACTTAATTAAACCGCAGCCAGCACTGCCGCCCGCCACCCGCCTTTGTCTACCGCTTCATTCATAATAAAACTTATTTACTCAGAAAGACGTAGGACAAAAATGTATTAAAATAGTGTTGTTTTAAATTATGAGCAACTGTCCTTAACCTTACGAGTGTAATGTTTCTCTATATTATGTAAGCAAGCTTCAAATAGATTTTGCGTTTTGAAAAGCGAGATCACAATACGAGTACACTACTGGTTTATAAAGTATTTGTACAATTTATTTGTCAAAATCCAAAGACACAGTACATACATATATGGAAAACAACGAAAACCCGGACCCGTACAGTTGTAAGAACTAGCCGTTGTACATAAATACTAACAGGAGTATTACCTCTGGAAGACTTCTATCATGCTTCTCACTAATTTTGTGGGACTAGGAGTTTTCCCGCCTACATACTATACAATCAGATGTTGAACTGCAGCAGTTTTGTGAAATAACTTTGATACATTTCCTAGATTTCCTAGACGCTGCCAACATACTTATTCATCGTGAGATATGCTACACAAAGGATTTCAATGTAATTAAGGCAGCAAGAAACCTCATTACGAGACCTCTTACAAGAATTGAAAAGACACAAGACACGAGCGCCCACAGTGCTGCACTTTTAAAGCGAGGCTGCTACAGTATGTCTTAGCTCATATCACGTTGTCTTCAATTACATTAGGCACAAAGTGCACTCCATTCATATTATTCCATTCCACTCCATTCATAGATAGATATTCATGGCATTTTATCTGAGAATGAATGCCTCAGATGGATCGGCTGCATTATTGATTTAGGCATGATTCTGACCGATTGCAAGCGTTTACGGTAAGCATAATTGACTGTGTTTGCATGCAATCTCCTTTGTACGAGGGTTGATGTTACCTGAACGTATACGTCGTCTTCTACAACAATCGCAAAACCTGGCTAAGTAACATTAACATAATTTAAAAATAATAAACCGTTAAAAGCGGATCCGGAAGGTACAACGAATGTTTCAAGCAAGAAATTTGTTCTTCTTTCGGTTCGGTTCGTTCCGCGTCTTTGTTTGCTTAAGATGTTGATGCCTTTCCTGAAAATTTAATCACGCGTTTAAATATGTAAACCTTCCGTTCGCTACCATTTAACACCATTCTACTTAGTTCGTGTTACATCTCGTAACAGTAAACATACATTAAAAACGTGAAAATACATTTGTTCCATCAATCTATGGTCACTCCTTTATCCCGTAGTGGTTAGCAGGATTTCCACTGGGCAGGGTCCTGACAAACTTCTTTTGCGTCTTCTACTTACATCAAAGATCGCACGGCCCGTCCACTAAAAGCATTCTTGACCTGATCTTCCTCTCGCGTTCATCGCAGCGAATCGTCTCTCCGACCTCCTCAAGTCAAGTCGTATTATCATGTCTTCGGTGTAGTAGAAGCTTATTTACAATTTTGAAGGTACAGATCGCTTACAATGTACGATGCAACCTCGTCAGGATTACGATGGGATTCACCCGAATCCGGCCTAAACACAATTTGACAGCTTGTTTGTTACAGTCAATGAATTAAATGATCGCTCGCCGTGTCTCAGGGATCATTAAACAATTTCTTTATTTCGTTCATTTCATATTCAAACCGCTAAGCCGTGACGTCATCCGAATAACGAGTAGTACGCGAGCTTCAATACGGCATCCATTACGATCAGGCAGTCGGAGAAAGAATGTCTTTTTATCAAAGGAAACGTGGCCGATGTTTCAAACGCGGTCGCGGGTTTTTTAAAGATTGATTTAATTTATAACTCTATCATAAAATCCTTGTTCTGATTATACATATTATGCCTAGTAAAAAATATGTTGAACGAAATCTCAAGTGATATCTTGGGATAACACACACGGTTATTTTAAACCGGACTACAGAAAACTTGTGTTATGGTCGCCGGGTGGTTGATTGTCATAGTCATGGTCACACCATCACCCCTGTTTTCTACAGCGGTAGGCAGAGAGTAAGGATTTCCATCGGCAACGCTCCAGACAACGTTATTTCCTCTCTTTTACCTTCGTCGAAGCCGACTCGTCCCCTAGAGCTACTTTGGACATGCTCTTCCTCTTATATTACAACGCATACTTATGGAAACATAACGTGATGAGTTTCGAGCCATATCGCCCCTACTGTAATTTTTAATATCCACCATATTGTTTTCACGTGCAGTTCCAAATGTGTAGGAGTCAAGAGATTCTCCATGATTCTCTGAAGAACATGTTACGTATTATACAGCTATAGAGAAAAAAATCCAGAGGCAACCATTTAACCGCTATGAAGTCCGATTTCATCTAACTTCAGCTGCTCGTATAAAAGATTTTTGTCAATTTTAATTGCGACACTGCTAAAACTATGCGCTCGTCATTTGACAAACTTCGTTAATTACGAAGAGGCGTACGACAAGAAGCCTACATTAAAAGTATCTCTAATAAAAGCCCATGTCGGTGACTTTAATGAAAGTACGGGAGGCCAAAGAAGTCGGTCGCTACTTCTTAGTGTCTGCCTATCCCTATGGTAAATATATGTATGTACGTGCTCCACGCAAAGTTGTGAAATTATTAGATTTAAAAAAATGTACTCCACTTTTTTCTTCTTTGTAAAATACTTAGTACTCGAATTGAAAACAAATTATGAGTCATTTCGATCATAATATTTAAAATTGCGAAGTTGGTGTTTGAGTTGTTAGAGAAGTGACATGCACAATTGCGACATGCACATGCAAAATTTCATGTAAAACGCTAATGTTTGATTTAGTGCCGCGTACTCGTATGAAATTTTAAAATGTTTCCTTTTGGAGTTCAGCAAAAGCTTGCGCCATTAACGTATTACGAGTGTAGGACCTCTACTTCTCTTAAAATCCTTATGTAGCGGACACGCGTGTGTCATCCTATCATCCACGATCTTATTGTAAGTCACAATCCATTTCTTACTGTCCATTATTTACAAAGTGTCCTAAGGCGTGGGCCGGCTCGGGGCGCACTCGAGCCGGCTATTCCAAGGTTGAGAAGGGTAAGTTAGGTAAGTAATATCTATTTGTACGCCTTTAACAGTAAAATATGGATTTAAATAGTTCTGTAAAATCTCTATTTGTACTCATATTTGCACAAATAAACGTTGCGTCTTTATTTTCGAAGTAAGATTAGCTATGAACGTTATCCAAACGTTAAAACTGACTACACAAGAAGTTCAACAAATTGGATCGTAATATACATCTGTAGGTGCGAATCCATAACGACCGATGGAGAGCGAAGGCTTTACAAATCTCATTCTGAAAAAACGGGGATGTCGCCCGCATTGAGCGGTTTAAATTCCGCCAGCCTCAGGGGTTCTGTAGGGAAAGAGACTTAATAATATTGGCTTACATCTATAAAGTTTTCGTAAATTTGAAATAGACCAGTATTTAACCATAAACTCCTTTGATAGAAAGTGATATTTAGGATACGGCACGCTCGCCTAGTATATGCATAATCATGATACTTTTGAAAAATCTTAGTTCGTAATTTTGGGCTAAACAAAATTAGTCAGAATAAACAGTGTTATAATGTAAATGAAATGGTACTAATCCATCAAGGCGAGTTCATTCCTCGCGATCCTCATCATCCTTTTACTGCTCCACTATTAGACGCTTGTGGTGTCACAATGAAAAGAGTTTAAGCCACAATCCGACACTCTGCCCGAGTGAAGATTATGAGACACGTTTTAGAAAACGTTCATAAGAACTATGTATGAGGTACATTAAATTAACGTTTTAATACGATGTTTTCCTTCACGCAAATGATACTTGTAGTGTATGCGCGGCGCGATTTGACACTAGCACTGACAGCGATCGCGTGTATAAGTGGTCGGTGTGGCGTCTGCACTGTTGCCAAATAATTAGAGTAACTGTGTTTTATTTACAACATATTAAATGATACAACGCTGAACGTTACAATGCTTATTGTAGTATTAAAAATTAGGCAAATTAGGAAAATTATTGAATTATGGCAATATTTGGATTTGAAACTTTTAGAGTAGGAGGTTGGAATACAAATCACTATGCTCATATGCAGTCACAGCTGAAATAATATTAGAAAATTACTCTAAATTCAAAGCATTACAATTTTTATCCGATACTTTAACCTAATTATACCGTTACTGACAGCTGGTTCCGCTCACAAGTCCAAATCGCCATATTACGTGAACGCTTCTTCGATAATTTAATTCTCGTCCTCCTGTCAACCCCATGGTAACGGTGGCCTTATCTCATAAGCCAATAACAGTTTGTCCGTAAATGTTTCCAAACTCTACCGAACCCTATGTGGTAGGTACTATTCAGTCTTAAGTCTTAACTGGTTTATGCATATTTTTCACCTTCACCCTTCGCGGCTCCGATTCAATTATTTTTCCATTAAGCTTTTACGCTTGAGCTTTGAGATCGATTGTTGCCGAGTGTAATTTTTATTTTAGCTTCAATTTTTGTGCTTTTACCGGCGTCTTCGTCCTTATGTCCCTGTGAGTGTCTCTATTTAATATGTATATTAATCTTAAAAAGTATTCTGAATAGATTCAAACTACTCGTGTCTTATCAGCAATTTTGGAAATAGTGTCGATTTAGACTTCATAACATGAGATACAGACGGATACCTATATTAGTCAATTCTTAGTCAATTCAAAGTCTTAGTATTAGTCAATTTACTTGGTTATTAAGTGTCGCCCATGGAAGATTCGTTAAATACGTTATCTGACATTTGAAATTCACGAAGCAGCCTTTCGTTTTCATCTGCTTCACTCGCAGAGGTAGCGATGCTATTTTTTGATAGGAAATAGCGAAGAAACAAACTTTTTCCTCCCTTTTTAATAAAGTGTCCGTCTAGAGGAAGTATTCTGTTAATGATGTATCTTTTGACAGACCTCCTGCTGTGATGGTTAGACACTCTGACTGCTAAGCCCGAGGTCGTGGGTTCGATTTGAACAGAACAGGACAAACATATGTGATGAGCTCAATTGTTTATTCCCTGCCACTATGTTATAATTACTGTGTATACGTATCAGCTGTCCGGTTACCATTAGCAAAGACATTTGATTGCCTAATATGGAATCAGACATCATTGTGTGGAGTTGTCGTCCATTATTATTATCATTTATTTAACGTCAGAAATGCACATAACCTCAGTTGCAATTTCATCAGCAAGATTTCGGTGATAGTTGCAACGGTGCAGCTCTTAGGTTAAGAATCACCAACCACTCATCGCCTTGTTTATTTCAGAGAGGTTATTCTATTCTGTACGAAGCGCCGCGGCGCCACGTCCCCGCGCCCCCGCGCCCCCGCCGACAGTGTAATTAGCATTTTAATTGGACCGCGCGGCCGCAGCTTTACACGTCGCTCTCGTAAACGTCATCACATTGGGGTTTTTCTCGTGATACTTTAAGAAGAGAACGGAATAGCTATTTGGAATATAATGGAGTGGGCAATTTTGTTTGCTGCTTTTTGCCCGCCGTCAGTCCGAGAGGAATTCCGTAGCAGCGGAACGTTAAAAGGGTCAATGTTGATGATTCTCTTGCGGCAAGACACACTGCCGTCTGACATGCAAACTGGACTGGCCCTGCACTATAGATAGTTGATAATATATACAATAAAAATCATAATTGTTCATGTAAAACATATCTTTCGAAAACGAGTTTCACTAAACTATGACCAGCTAAGACTGCGCCGCCGACGAATTTTTACTCGTCGAGATCCCGAAATGTCCCAATTAGACGTCAAAGTGGCAATTACGAATGTCGGGAGCCAATTAAAGGTCTGAAGTGTCGATCGAACGAGGGCTACATTCAGACATGTTTAAACGTGAATGCAGCAGCCGCTGCACGGCCGCAGTCAAAAGGAGAGAGGCGAGACATGTTCTGTATTATTTTTAGAGCGATGCCGGTACCTTTTTGTCGAACAGCAAAAAGTTTGTCGTGTTCTTTTGGTTTTCGAGCTAAATTTATAGTTCCGCTGGGGACCGAGTGACATAGGATCAAATATAAAAACTATCTACCATATGTTATGTGTGTGGTAATGAGATATTATGCTTTTAAATATATAATCACTTAAATTGATACAAATTATTAGTCTTGCATAAGTAGATCGGTAACTATAGCGAGACATATCGCAATTCTAGAACCTTAAATATCCAATTTGTATTTGGAGCCGCTCTCCGGCCGTCGCGAGGCAGACGGCTGCGAACTCCGGACGCACATTAATCTAACTTTCAGCATCATCAGTGTACAGACGGTTCCAAGGTCAGCGTAAAAGCTAACTTTAAATCTAATAAGAAACCCTCTTAAAAGTTAAAAAATATAAATATTCTACGTAATCAGTCATGAGCACAAATTTAACGATAGAGAGTTTCAAGTACTCCCTGCCATCCCCCGCCGGCGGCCATGATTCCACCCTTGAAAAACTACACGTGCTATGCTTGAAACTCAGCAAAATAAAAACGGGTACTGTATATATGATACTACTATATTTAAATGCTACTTTACCCAATTCGACGTAGTTGCAAATCTTTTGAATTTTCAATGAAATGCGTCCAATATTTTGTAGAGAAACAACTTGTCCACTGTAAACATCAACTGTCAATCTAAGCGCTTGTCTCCGCGCTGCTGCGAGGCGGGTTGCGCGCATTAATTATAGTTTAATGTTCGTCCGATGACCTTTCGCCGAGAAATTGGCGGCGACGCGGCGGAGAACAGAGGAAGTGGCTCGCGGTCGTTGCGATACTTATGATGTGGTCGAATCATTTTGAACTTTTACTATTTATACTTTAGCATTGGTTGTATTCAACCGGTACACACTATGAGCATAATCCAACCTATTTGCATTTGTAATTTCTTGCACCGAAAAACTATTCTTATTATTGTTCCACTGCTGGACACAGTGAAAGGGACCTTAGTCTGATTATACTCATAAGTAATCACCTCGTATATATAAAACAAACTAACCTCTCTAAAACTTTTATTCTATACTACAACTTCTTGAGCTAATCAGACTAGCTCGTTATTTTGGCCAGCTTTCAATTTGTAGCTACATTTTTTAATTCTTTATTCCACTAATTGCGGTTCCGCCGACCTTGTGGTAATTACTTTTCTGGCTTAATCTGTATACTTATGACTAATACTCTTACCCCGAACTAGGCCACTAAGCTGACTGAGCTTAAGTGTTTAAGACTTATCTGAAATATATTTACTAGCATTCCGTCCAATCAGATTATCCCTAAACAATACTCCATATATCGATTGGCAACGACCGATCGGAATGTGAAGTGGGCTCTCTGCTCGCGTTACGTGTCCTTCAGAAGAGCGATGGCCCACTGCTGGAAGCGTCGCTCGCGTCGCTTTTGTCAACCACTATATCAAGGTGGAGTCCGCGCCGGGGACCTCGTGAGGCGTAGAGTTTTTGATCACTTCCTGCTCTTTGCGGGTTCGTGTCGAGTTTGTTATGACTTGACATATTGTATCAGTGTAATCAGACGTAATCCCCGGAGGTTGTAAATATTGTTTTTATATAAATGTATGGGTACAATGTATAGTAACAGTAATTTGATATTAATAACTAGCGGCCCGCCCCGGCTTCGCACGGTAGTACATCACTGTGCTCTATTGTTAATAATATCCTCAGGATACGCAATATAATGATTTTTTTTGTAACTTTTTACATTTTTTGTTACATTATCGATGTTTTCATACAGATCCCTAACTTTTTTGAAAATATTTTATTGCCTACTGGTTGAATCGGCAAACGTTGTTCTGCCATATAAATTATAGCAGACCGGACCACGCGTTGCAATGGTTAAATTAAAAAAAATGGTATAGTAACTTAATATCATATATGTAAAAGTCCGGTAACACCATGTCTGGTTAGATGGTCGGTGCCGACTCCGTGCAGCGGCGCGGCGGTGTGGTGGCGTTAATTTTTTAATTGCTCAACGTCTTAAATTCGTAATATCTTTTGAACGGAATGTCCGATTTGAACAAACTAAAATGCAATTGACAAGTATTGAAACAGTTTTGCTAAGAGAAGATTTAATCTTTCCTCATTAGTATACATAATAACTGCAATAATTCCACACACGGCTCTCTGAACACAAATTAGGCAATCGAATGCATGTGTTACGGACCGGACAGCTGATAAACATACAAATGACACATACAATACAATATATGTAGATATTACACTCAGACACAGAACAAAAATGTTTGTTATTGTTGAAAATCGAACCCACGACCTCTGGTTTGTCAATCAGGATTTCTAGCCACTAAAACAAAGGCCTGTAAATATCTGTTACAATCGTTTGCATAATTACAAAAGCGTAGATTTAAAAAAATATGTAATCCAAGAACCACTCGCACTTCCCGCCTTATTAAGACTCGTTTATGTTAGTCAGGAAATACTCCTAAGTGTTTCTGAAACTAGGTAATATTTCCCTAAGGGAGCTATGAAGCTGAAACCGCACCAAAGCTGCGGCGGAGGCCCGGTCTCCGCTTAAAGCGAAGGCCGACGAATATTTACATGAAATTAGAATTTGTTTTACCTCCGTCCGTACACATAGAAAGCTGTATAATGTGATTTTGTGTCAACACCCGCGCCGGTTGGCTGCACATCCTCAAAATATCGTCGCACAATTGTCACCTTCTACAAAACAAGAACACGTTGACTTGTATTGACTTTCATCGTTGCCTGCCTTTTATCTAAGTCACAATCAATTTAGCGGTCTAATTTCTATTAAATGCTATTGCAGAAGTGTTATTTTT
The DNA here is from genome assembly GCA_018245675.1 of Agara michaeli. Classification (NCBI taxonomy): domain Eukaryota; kingdom Metazoa; phylum Arthropoda; class Insecta; order Lepidoptera; family Hesperiidae; genus Agara; species Agara michaeli. Next base: position 14,863 of record DWDX01002492.1, read on the forward strand.
TGTAGATACTAAAAGTGTATTTACGCATTGTATAATAGTAACAATAAATGTCGAATTTCGCAAGACGACAGCCTCGCAGCCGTCCCGTCTCGGTAAACGGGCCGTTAATGAAGCATCGCTTAATATCTGCCGCCACCCGCGGATCACTCGTAATTAACAATATCGTGGAGCACGTCACGGTTTGTATTTATTTTAAAATCTTACATGTGTGTGTAATTTGTCATATGATAATTTAGTAATAATAGTTAAATTGTTTG
>DWDX01002493.1:0-15117 GCA_018245675.1 Agara michaeli
AACAAAGTCATCCAGACCCAGACATTATTATATGAGCCATCCGAAAGATCCGCAAAAATGCTTACTAAAAGAAAATTTAGTAAGAATTTGATTCGGAAAAAATTTGGTAATGATATATAATACATATTTCTCTTTGTCTTTCTTTACTCGGTTAGAGTGGTTATTTAATGTATATACAGATATCCGATGAAATAGTTATACCTACTCGTTGAAAATAATCCAAAATTTACTTGAAATCAGCATTATTCATTCAAAGCAAAAAAAATGCTTTATTCACATCTATAATAAAGATTACCTCCAAGTTATGGGTTGAATCTATAATCCAAATTTCAGTAATTAGCGAAGAGGGGATGATAATATAATCACCAGGTGAATGACACGTGTATGCATATCCCCCGACTTAGTTGCGTTCCCAGCTGCGTAATATCGGTTAACCGCCCAAAATTGTACACAAGCATCGCATATAAGATGGGCCGGTAACACGTATGGCACTAAATTTTAGTTAGAGTCGTCGAGGCAACAGGTGCACGGGATGAGTTTGCCCGAGACGCGTAATTATCATCGCCCGCCCGGTCCCCGGTTAAACGCAAGAATAACAAAACTAACTAATCCTGGTTGTAATATTCAACTATTTATGTTTTGTTCTAGTGTTTAAAAATGAAGTTGGGCAGCTTTTGGTTTCTAGTTGATATTATTTAATATTTTATTAGCGTTCCTCCACTCAAAATGACGGACTCTTGAAACTGTTTGCAACTCAGTATTATTTCGTAGATCGTCCGGACCTCAATCATTGAGCCTCGTCTTCTAACTAATTAGTCATTAATTAAAATGGAATTCCATTGTAGCACAACAGTTTGTTGCTATTTACATTTGTTGTTATTTTCATAAAATGCATACAGAAAATAACCTATAAAATGTTTAGTATGTATACCTTACTACCACTGAATCATAGCAACATAATGTTAACGCGAAAATATTGACACACTACACAAAATATTGTAATTGAAATGCTGAAATACATATAAGCAACATAGAACATTGATTTATTTATTTTTCTCCAATTTTCGTTGAAACCGTTAGGTAATTTTCATAACACTTCATAATTTATTTTCTCAATGCTCGCCAAAATTGATTTTAAGTACTTGCACAGACCACAGGTGTAAAGTAGCAAATAATACAGGACAGCACTAAATCGAACAATGCTCCGACCAGTTAGCGAATACATTTGTGCTTTATTACCCAATAAAAACAGTGATCCAATAACCGCCGAATATTAATCTCCCAATTTGGACGCACGGTTATCATAAAACAATTTTAATTAATTATATTCACCGATGCGGCGGCGGATCGCGTCAGCCCTTTGGGTGGAAAAATTGAATTATTTAAGTTTGTTTAATGTATTGACAGATGTCGATGCCGCAGTCCGCGTCCAAAACATGAGCATTGAAAATATTGAACCGCCAATATCACTACATTTTCGCATTTTACTCACTTGTCAATTAAATGTCGCACGCGATTCGTCGCGAATTTACTCAGCCGGTCGCGAATATCGAGCGACCAAATGGAATTTGCATAAAAAACACATAGCTTCACCGGACTGTCGGATATAGTATATAGCATAAACACGGACGTGCGATTCCGGCGTTGATATGTATAAATTTACCGACATAGATATTCTTATATTATAAAATTAATAAGTAGGTGGAAAGACCTTCTGCCGCTTGCTTGCTTGCTTGCTTAGTTAATTGATTAGAAAATATACTTAAGGCGAAAGACTGATGCGTCTCATATGCTATCTTAAGCAACGAAACTAATCCAGCACATGTCCAACTATAAACGTCTATCAAACTTGAGTGTAAAATTATATATTAAAAACACAATTTAAATCAACACCATGAATGAAAGTGAACAAAAAAAAGACAGTTATTTTTAGCAGTGCTTATTAAAAAAATCTTGTTCTGGCTCTGATTAGTCTACTTGATATGGCGCTACTTTATAAAATAGGTCCTGAGGGTATTTAAAAATCACAGCATCGGTGAGATGTTATGTATCAATCGAGAATTAATTTAAACTTTGCTGGCCAAAGCGAACAGCGAACGGCCCAAGGGACCAAACGGGCATCAAATCGAATAGAAGGTTATAATTGACTAGCGTCAAACGAATAACGACCCAACGACCTCACCGCACTCATTGAAATATAAACCCTAAATTATTACACATACCAACCAAAATTGCTTCAAACTGAAACGTCTCTATATTTCATTATCGCTCGAAAACAAGAAAGCTGGTGTCGCGGCGAGTCTAACACTCACTTAGTAGATGCTTCACAAAAGTAATTTGCGAGCCTCGTGGCCGATCATTTAGATCTTACCACATTTACATATTTAATTAACATTATGCCGTATCGAACGCTAAACAAGCCTTCAACAGGCTACTGGTAAGTGAATTTATTGGCAGTAGAATGAGAAGTTGCTCGTACAGTCGCAATAATGGTTTTGTAAATTAAACTCGTTATGTGCGACTGGTTTGACGTTATTGTTATGGCGTCGCGTTTTGAACGCTGGCATTAATTTAACAGTTTCCCATTTTTGTTTTTTTATCAGTGATAACGTAAGTCTGATAGATGTGCCGGTTTTAAAGCTCGTATAGAATGTTTCACCGTTTCATTCACACCCGGTTGTGTGGCGGTATTATTTTAGGCGTGAATTTCAACTCGTAGGCACGGAACAGCGGTAAGCCCCGAGGACCTGGCGGTTCCCTGTCGAGCTGTGACAAGCCCAGGCGCCAACTACAATTCAAACGTTCAACCCTTCAACCCTTCTACACCTTCCTCACAGAAAATTAAAACCGTCAATCAGACGTAGTAGCTATTACTGATCAATCACCGCGTTCCATTATTTGCGCCTATTAATTACATCCAGCTTAATTGCGTTCATTCGTTGTTGTTATATTGTTACTTAATTAATGAATTCCCCATTCCAATTCTATAGAATAAATCCAGTCGCCGAAATACTCGACATATCTCATTTATTACGTTTTTATTCAGTTCTATTTAAGGGCGAAAACTGATTATTCTAAAATATCTACATTCATTTATAAAGAAGGGCCACTAATATTTTAGACAAAAAAAAAACCGTGTCGGCTCCTTTATAAAACAACTCGCCGTAACAACAAGTACTTCAAAGTGCGTAATAAATGAGTATTTCTTTAATAAAAATTAACATTTGCTTGAAAAACATCCTTGTAATCATTCGTAACAATAGCCTGGGGTTTTATTGATGTCCGCAAAGGCCCTCGATTAATTTCGCCTTAAGTAAGAAAAATATAGAAAATTTTCATTCAAAGAACGCCTTTTCAGGGAAAGGTTCAGAATTTTGCAATAGAATGTTAAGTAATGAGCAGACGTTTTCATGCGTAACGATACACGACGAGCGAGAAATAAAAACATGTAATTTTTAATATCGCAGCTACAGCAATGTAAGATCGAGTTAAATCTGTTGTAATTATTCCGTCATTTGTAGAACCTTAAATTTATTCAAAACATTTTGTTGACAATGTACCATTATGAACAATGTAAACTGTTCAAAATCCGTATAAAATGAACTCGTGAACGAGTAAATTAATGATTATATGGGTTACTTTGTGAATAACGCCGCATAGAGTGGACACTATTTTCAAATTTGCCACTGAAATATATGTAGATCCCGACAATAAATTTTAGTATGGCTGTAGTAAAGTCGAAATATAGCACTATTCAAATAATAAATTATAGCCTACCAACATTCCATATACATACACGCCCACACATATTTACCCTCTTAACCAGCTTTACTGTTGCTGAATTCATAATCCCAATTCATTGAAATGGAAATAGCACCTACGTACTTTTTCTTTCTGTAAATAAAAAGCGAACATTTTATTCTATTCGGTTAGTCGGGTTAATATTGAAATGTAAATAGTATTGTAGCCGCGAAATGAAAACACTTAATGGGATAAATATTATTTTTTGCTTACAACGTTAGTATACGTGTCGTATTTGAAGCCGTGTCAGTAGATAATAGCGTTTATTTTGAGTACTCAGCAGTACACGACCTCAAGTGGCTATTTCCGGTACAGCTTCTAAGTCATCAGTTTAAAATCGAATCGTGAGGTGCGCACGAACGCTCCAAGTGCCTCGTGCCATTAAACATTTACGCTTTAAGATAACGCCTGCTTTTTATGTATTACAACTGCAGGATTTTACGATGTTTTTATTGTTCCCCGATCTGATCGACGCGGGTCCTACTTACCTAGTTATTTTACAAACAAAGCCGATTACAGCTTTTGATTGGCTCGCTTAGAAACTTCGGTGCTCGCACTCAAATGTTTGTTCCGAAACATCAGCGAGTTGCGAGTTTTACTGCCGCATTATAGTGACCCAGAACCTTGTTTGCTACATAAACGCATTTCAAACTATTATCAGCAATCCAATGAATCCACTTGCAAGATAATGAAAGCATTTAAAACTTTTCAATGCCAACAATACTTGTACCCGGGCACTGTATTGCAGCACCTGGTGTATTTTAAATTCGTAAACCGCAAACCGTTCGCATTCGATCAAACCTAGATTATCATTTCGGTTCTTCGTTAAATACTACTATTTTGTCGGTCGTTTTGTCGGCTTCTCTTGCCGTGAGGGGTGTCTAAAGCCGATAAACGGTAGCTATAAAAATGTATGACGTTCTTTAAATGTACACACTTTATAAATGATAATTGAATTGAATGGGCGGCAATACGAAGGCAAAATAATGAATATCCCGGAAAAACGGTCCGGTTCTCATCACCATCTACATGCATAAATGTTACGACGAATCTGACAAATGGCCCGGCAGAGTATAACAATGCTGGTGCCTTCAAGTGGCCTTTCAATTATGCAAATAGACACAGAAACGTCCGTCCGGCAATAACAAAACTGTTTAACAGCTGACAAACACGGCCCGCATGAAACATTACTGTATTCAGTCTCCCGGGCGATAAAATGAAAGCAGGCATCGGCCATATGACATGTGCGCTCATATTAAATTAGACCGCCTCCGGTCATCCACTTTATTTTTATTTGAATCCCATGAAAATATGGAACGTGTTCGCCCGTTCACGTTTGGGAGCATGATGTGTCACCATTTTATGTGAGCGCCAATGTTTATGAATTTGCCAATAAACACCCGAGCCGTACTTGTTACCTTTGCAATTGAACCGCCGCGAAATGCGACAAGTCCCTTTGTCTGCCGGTCGATGTTATCGCTAATTATCCGGGGTGGGTTTGTAACTCGAATAAAAAGTAATCCGATAGTAATTTGGACAAAAGTGTATCTTTTACGATCCCGCCGCTTCTTGATTGGTGTAAGTATTGTAGTCTTTAAGGGAGGTTATCATGCAAGGAGCGCATAAAAGCGATTGCGAGGCGTGTGTCGCACGACGGAGCGTTATCGGGGCACCGTTTTATGTGTGTGACAAAGCGATTCAACAAAATTTCGAAGTAACTCACTCTGTATATCTATGATAAGTAAGAAATTTCATAACGGTGAAACATTAGGTAAATTATGAGGGAGATAATTACGGGGCAATTAATGGCAGGCGTTAATAATGGAAATGAGATTATAAATTAATTAGAAGCAATTTTTCGTCGTAACTCCTCATTAAACTGATCCAGCGCTGTAGGTGCTTTATCACTCAGTCAAATTGCGTTTCGCTTAATTTTCTTTTGCCGGCAGGTGTGTTCGACAGAGCAATTATTTACACCATCGGCCGTGACGTCACTTCCTCGCGCCCCCCGCCCGTGTGTTCCCTCTGAGATCGAAACTTTGTACAGTTGTCTAGATAGTTTCAAACTGTAACTTATGTATTCCCTTTTAAGTTTTCCTATTTCGTTTCGCTCGTGCCTAAACGCCCATCGCAACTTCGTAAATTGTGCGTCCATCATCACATTTCATGATATATATATTTTTTTCCCTATTTCCCTAGTCGCCGAACTTCTAATATTCCAGTTTTCCTAGTTCGTAGGCGAAGCCAAAATTATTGTTCGGACAAAAATGTACATTATTTTCTGAAACGAAATCAAAATGTAGGTACATATTTTAGTACTAAACACAATTAAAGATGTATTTAAATAATAATTAAATCAGGTTTACATTATTTTATAAGTAGTGGTAACAATAATGCTCTTCAACGTACTGTGTTGCCGTTCTGTATTTTAATTAATTAAAGCAATAAACCTCTATATTTTAAACACATAGAAGTTTAATAATGAGTTGCGCTGAATTATAATTATATATTAAAATGGTGTCACTCAATCACGTCGAGTGGCATTATATGACTCACCACAATGGAAGGAATATTATTATTACTATAATTGGAGACACAACCCTTCTGCCTACCCTGCATTGAAGCCAAGGTCGCTTGAACACTCACTAAATGTCAGATTCATTTGCGCCCCTCATGTTTAGAAATGTCACTGTGGTTGATATGCCTATGGTTTAGCGTCTCCAGTTTGACAGTGAATTGTTGGAGTAAATTAATATATCGCGCCGACGTTACAGAAAATAAATTCGCGTCTCGTAATGGTATTAAATGTTTTGCTGGTATTATGCGACTAGATACTAAATTTACCTGCTTAATTGCTCAAAGCCCCGCAGATTCGAACGTCGATCTTTCTTAGTGATCGTCGTGTTATTTGACTGCTGATTAGTCACTGTAACGTCGCAGAAGAAAAAGTGCTGTTAGAATCGAACGAGCCAATATTATTTGCTGAAAGGAATTCGGCTTCCACTTTCGGGTATTGAACGTAGCTAATGATAGCGCTTTGTGCTCTCGTATCTTTAAATCGATATCGCAAGACTTTTTTTTATATGAAAAATCTTTGATTAAATTAGCACATTTCGTCTTTTTTAAAGCCGTATAAATACATTTACAAACGATTTCTGTGTATATCTTCTACTGGTATATTGCGAAATAGACCGACAATAATCTTCCTGTGGATAGGTCTTGGATAATAGAGGATTTTAAAAACACTTCTCCTCGAATCGTATCGTTTAATATGTCGGTTTACGTTATCTCAACCTTTGGATCGAGCAAACATGTACGCGGAAGAGATACATAATGGTACCTTATTATGTAATCAATACGTAATATTGTATTGAATCGGCATAGGAGTGGGACGGTATTAACAGTATGTCAAAATTATTACGGATAATATCGTAGAGACAATATATAAATACTGCACATGAAAATGAGAAAATGCATTCAACCATAGTACCTACTATCGCTTGTAAATAGAATCCGTTCAAAGAGCAGATGTTAATAAATTTATTATGATCGTTACAAAGGGTCCCTTGGTAGCGTGGCGGGCATTACCGAGTGGCATTTACGCAGGTGGAGACCTGACATTCAGCACTAGAACAGTTTTAGTGGAACGTCGTTAAATAATCGATGAAACTGAATAACCTTTTACGTAAAAAGTACCTATTTGCTCTTTTGTATTATGTCACGCGAACATTGAAGAGGTTCGTGTTCTATCGCTGTATGCTTTTCAGTTTATTATATCCAATGCTAAATGTTCTCTCTCGTGTGTGCCCGCTGTTCAATGTTATATCGAAGTAATGGTCTATTTACGAGAATAAGGATCTGTCTGTTTTAGAAAGCGTACGGTCTGATAATAAGAACCGATAGTTATATGTCGATGTAGTGAAAAAAATAAACGAGTATACATACTTAAAAATCCTTAACTGTCAAAAAAACATTATCGAACTACATTAATTTTGATTTTTATTTAATTTTATTTCACTTTAATCACATCCATTTCGTCGTAATACGGTTGCTGTAAGCGCATTGGAATGAAAACTGTTTTTATGATATGAAAAATATAAATATAATAATGTACTCTTATTATTTTATAATACATATTCATACATAATGTTTATACAATAATCTACAAACATAAGCATGATGCAACTCTATCACAATTTCTTTCCAACCTTCGGTTAAATAATGAAAGAATTCTTTACATTACAAAAATAACAAGTAAACTTTTCAAAGTGGACAGTTGCATCGATATAATTCACTTAAAATATATTTCGTGACCCTCCCTTTAACAACCGCTGGCCCCCTAAACGTTCACTGTGTAGCTTTGTAATTTCAAACATTTTAATAAGCGTTCCGGATTATGTTCTACCAAAATCCCAGCAAGCATTATTATTAAATTCTATACCATCAACATAAATTCCTACTTAAAACGCATACACTGCAGTACTAGACCGGCCATTCAATATGAATGATATCAAATTGGTTGAACAAAACCAATCGATTTACTTATAACAACGATTTAAATTCTATCTGTCTGTAATGTATCTACTGATATAGCAGTACGTTAATGGATTATAACATATTACCATGTATTATTTCAATACAGAATTAATAGAACTCGTATTTTTAACCGACTTCAACGAAAAGAGGAGGGTCTCAATTCGTCTGTATTTTTTTTTTGTTTGTTACCTCATAACTCTGGAACGCGTGGATCGATTTCGAAATTTTTTTTTTAATCGAATGGTGGTGCTTCTTGGAGGGGGTGTCTCTTCTCCGGAGCTTATGGCTGACACCGACTCCGAGAATAACAAGATAGGACTTTGAATTATTTGTTTACATTTTAGTGCAAATTAATTTGTTTTAGAATAGTTTTCCCTTTGAAGTCGGTTTTAATTTTTTTGTTAAAAGTTAAGTTTTGTTCGTGGAGATACCACTTCCGGATTCGTATGGCCATTGGCCAGAAAGAAATGATCGGCAAAGTCGATAATGTTAAGGAAATACATATATTGTTCCAATGAAATCCACAATATATGTATTTAGAAACAATCAAAAACTTAACCATTATATTGGACCTCAACATAACATTAATTAACTTAAAGTATGTTACAGTAATTATGTTCGTTAGCTACGAAATAGCGCTTGTAAAAACAATAAAAAGGAATCACTTACTGAAAGAAATATATGTACGATAATATCTGATGAAAAATCGTTTCACCACATACAGGTTGAGAATAGGTGCTCTAAAGCCTCGGACGCAACCATTTTATAATAAATTCTCTCCCGTACCCTGCGGGATTAATCGTCTTACTTTTCTCTCCGCCACGATCCACACAGGGAATTGTGTGGCCAAGATCTCTCCTGATCTCCTACTACAAGATTCATATTCGCTACGGACTCGTCGAAAATATGAATCAGTATTTATTTCACTGAGCATTTGTTAGCGAATGTTAGAAGTAGAAAATAGAATAAGTTTTTCGAGGGCCCAATCCTTTTTGTTTTTCCTTTTTTTATTCGGCTTATAAATTTATTATGGATATCACGTGACTATTTCTTATCTTGTAATGTAATAATCGTATATATTAAATTCATTCTTTCCTGCTGTTCGATATTAATAACGAGTTTGGTAACTGTGAAAAATATCCTTCGATATAGAGCATTGAAATTCTGTCCCGTCAAGTGATTTTCAGAATTAATGTCCCCAGAATCCAGTAGTAGGAGACAATGTTACTAAGACGCAAGAAAGGATAGTTGGGAGCTGTGCGCATAGGATTTACTGCTTCACTAGTTGCGCTTAGATAACTATCGTTAGTAACGCTTTAACTTATGAAATGGTCTCTTTGTACGAATCCCTTCCATGTCTTTGTTGACTGAATGCGAATAATTGTGTTCGCTCTGCGGGGATATGGATCGTTGTTTTAATGGAATAGCACAGTTTGTATTCTTAGCTAATGGCTTCAGCAAATGACGCTGTCTTTGTTCTAATAAAACGTGTGTACATACCTACGTTTTGTTCTTTTACAAGCACACGAACCCGACAAATTTCACTCGCTATACGACGTAAGTGTGCTGCTTTGTTTGTACAATAAATTGACAGACATTAATCTCCAAACTAAAATTTCGATCGGCACGAAAATGCTGTCAAAACAATGTTCCGACCCTAGTAAAGCAAATAAAATTAAGCGAGCGGATACTCACCGCCTGAACAATATTAGATTGGGAAGGCTCCCACCTGATGGGTTTTACTGGTGGCAACAGGGTTTAGTTCGTGTCACAATCAGCCAGTGCCGCTGCAGAATTAACCGCCGCACCGTTGGCCCGCTCTAAATGTCACTCTTATTATCATCTGACACTCCGGGATTACCTAGGATAAATTGTTTTAACGTTTTCGAGCGGCCATTTCACTAGACGTCGACGAATGTTATCCTTTCAAATTAAAGCTCGACTCGTTAAATCCGCTCGGCCTTTGCCTTTTCAATCGAGTTTTTTTTTTCAAGCGAAGCTAGTTTAGCAACGTCATTTGGACCCTGCGAGTCGAGTTCGAGCCAATTATACCAGCGTTTGATTGGTCGCAACAATCACTTACGAGCAACAGTGTCAACTTTGACGAACGAATGAAGTTTCACGGGGGAGCGGACGGTAGTACGCCGGCTAATGCCATTTTCCGTTTGGCTAATAAGTTTAGCATGCGCTATTACCAATCGAACGTCGAGCTTGGCGCCTGCCGATCGACTGCACGGCAATCAATTTGTTTCACGTTCGGACGTTTTGATTCTCTGAATTTCACGGCTGCACGCCACTCAGTGGATGTTCGTTGTGGCGTGTCTTCATTTGCAAGTTTAGGGCACTCTGTTTGCACAGCCGCACCTGGCCTATCGATCGGAGGGACTAGTTGTTAAGTCGGAAATATAAATCGTAAGTACTTTTAGCATAAGCTGTTTCCATTTAATATTCTGGCTGCTCAGCGCACAGGAAATTTTCCATCTCCTAATTGTTATCGATACAAAATCGCAATATGTAAATGGCGGGTCGAGCTCCCGGCAGCGAGGGTCTAAGTAAGGGTGTGACTGGAGTTCATTTGACATTCGGATCACGAGCGCCTTCAACGATGTCCCATCTCAGCTCGCTCACGCCGATTGCATTAATTCTGCCATTTTATAAACGATTTAATAGACAATCTTGAGATTCGGCTATTTGCGAACCACGGAAACATCTTTCTCCCAATGTAGCCCTAAAACAAAATTCATTTCGTCTCCATTATTATCTCCAAAGAAAAATTGAGATAATTTTTATTCATTTACTACCTAAATGTCACCTGAAAATTGAAATTTGTTGGCTTATATTCCTCGTACATGATTGTGCTTCTACTAACTTTTGACGGCGACGAGGTAGATTTAATTTATTTATTAACGTAGAAATTTTTCACGAGGTTGGCGGAATTCGCGATAGGTATTCGGTTTTCGAGATTACAGCGTCCACACCGAGTATATCCTAGATGGTATTCAAATCAATCTGAACATTTTCAATTTATTTCGCTCTTATCTGTGACAGCGTCAGCGCTGAATTAATCTGAGCGGACTCTCCCCCGCGCCGCTCTCTCGCACCGGAAATTAAACGAATTAACGCCGTCCAAATGTACATTTTTCACTTTGGGCGTCGCGCATCGTATCGATGAATCTCCAGTCTTTTTCACCGGGATCGATCGCCAGATCAGTGCGTTTATCTGTCTTCTCGCTGATTGAACAATTGATACGTCAGTGATGTACGTTGAATTGTGAATTGGATTCGTGCTATTGATTCGTCTACGCTCCATTTATTCGAAAAGCGATTTGATTACACGCGACACGGCTACGTCCCAACTAAGTGTGGTTCAAATATAATGGTATCGATAACGGTAACAACGGAACGTATAATGTACCAGAATAATCCGGCGCGCGTTATTTTGTTCGGCTGTTTGGGATACGAATGTGGACTCTATTGTTTTAATGTCTTCTCTAAAAGCTACGTATGCACATAAAAGCTTGAAACGCGTGTGGTCAATCGCTCAGGCGGTCCAACCCCCGTGTATTTCGTAACGTAATGGCGCTGTAAAGCCCCGTGCACACCTGCCCCGGTTCGTACGATGCCCGCTAATTAATTCAGTAAGGGCCATTACCGAGAATTCGATACCTAGCTACGATTATTGTGCCGTGCTCTAAATCTGTTGCTTGTTCGGCTAAAGTTATTTCTCCTTTACCGATGGCCAAAAGGATTAAATAACTCGAAGCCGCTCTCTTATTTCCCTTTTGAAGCTGAAACGAATTGAGTTAATGTTATTCACTGCGCGGCATTTGTTTCAGAGTACGAATACTAAGTTAAAATGTAATTAACTACTTGTATCGTTATTTCATTATTGGTAAAATAAACATTATACAATATTTTACCTGTCCTAATACACGTTAGTATTGTGAGACTTAATTGATGCGATTTTTTTTAAAGACACTAAAAGGATTCTACTTATGTGTTATGAATACGTTAGTAATCCGTTAAGTGTTGTTGGAGATAATTACCCATTAACGCTTTCGTTGTTCGTATCGTGTGGGCGATTCCGGAAAACACTTTTCATGGTACTGCATTAAATAATATACGCACATCATTTAAACCGGGAGCTTTGGCGTTCATCCTCTTAACGAGCTCGCCCTGTTCAATAAATTGCTTGGAACTATGTATATTTTGATTAATAAAACTGATTAAGTTTATCGTTTGGGTGTGAATTTTAAATACACGGGGGCTTATTACTCATATATCGGAAATGTATTTGTTATCGTTCAGTTGTTCATTGCCTCGGTAATTGTATTATGCGAATGGGTGTCCATACGGTATGCGTTTTGCCGTTCGGTTACCCAATATGCATAACCTATCGAGTGTTCCCGCTATATGTTAGATTGCGTTGGTTAGAAATGGTAATATTAAAAATCAACTACTGTTTTTTGTACCACTGAAACATAGAATTAATTTATACACGCATTAAATAATATTACATATATCGATCAAAAATCAGGAACAACAAAATAACAAGTACGATGAGAAATAAAATTGTTTTACGTGAAAAAAATTTTGAGTGCGTCTTTAATTTCCCTCTTGCACCCAACACCTTAATTTACCTTATTAATATTACTTCGTTTTGTTTGTAAAAAATTTATGAATGTTACGGCTGCTTTTTGCCTGTTTGCCCGTTATGGATGGAACAAATATTTTCATTCTTATATCCGTTGATAAAAATGTAATAGAATTACCGTTATAAATCACATAGTTCTATTTTACATAAAAGTGTGAGCTTCGTAGAGATGATAGAACGCGGTGCGCTCGAACGAACGATGATGGAAACAAATTTGTGGAAACAACGAGGAACTTCGACAAACTTGTTGCGATGTTGTACACTGCAAAACACCTTAAGTGTTATCGTTTGGGAGCAGCTGCCCCTAACTAACCGCGATTGCTTCTCTGAGCTCGACGTATATCATTTTTTTCAACCCTCTCTAGACGACCGGCTCACCGTCGTCTGGAAATTGCGATACTTAGTATTAAATTGTGAAACTCTTAAAGGGCGCTTCGCCAGGATTACGACGGGCGCGGCATTTTTTTTTTTTCATTACGAGCACCTAGATTGCGGCGCTTAGCTGTTTTGTAAATACCTTAAAGGTATCAGCGGGCATAAACACCCGCCAATCCGCGATGACGTTAATGAGCCGGTCCCTTTTTCTATCTGGGAAACGTACGGTTATTCTCAAAACCCCGGAGGGGTTGTCGGCGAATATGGAAAATACTTACGATTTTCCTCCGCCCCTGACGCACTTTTTCCGTATTCCATTTTTACAAAGTCTCATTTGAGAAAATCAGCTCTTTAATAGTGTAGAGTGCCGACATATTCGACAACATAATGCCCTCTCATCAAGTAAATTATGACTTTAATCTCATAGAAAGTTCCGCAGCGAGGTTCCCGACTTAACTTTTAAACTTCTCGCTCTGATGTTGAAGGCTTGCAGACTTATGAAAACTGAAAAATTATTGAGTGCATAGAAAAAATTCAAATATTCGACATTCGTGCGCATCATATTTACAAGCATCTCTAATACCACAGACAATACGCCAAGTATGTTTTGTTAACTTTCTGTAAATTTCCAATATGTACACGATAATATCATACCTTAATTTGTTATTAGGCACAGTTGTACCTATCTATATTTTATAGCACAATGAAACCCAATAAGATTGAGTGTAAGTAGGTATAAAAATACGAGGTGCCTCATAAATCGACTTTCTTACCCGAGACGTGTACAAATAATGATAAAAATCACAATATTTTATTGTGGCGGATCTTCTCACGTCTATCTCACAATTATATTATGCCGGGTAGGAGGGAGGCGATCGAGCATTATTATCGGGCCATTCCTTGGGTAGTAGGCACTTTAGACTTATTTACTCTGGGTAATGCTGCCTATTTGGGAAGATAAAAGAAGTTAATTTTATAAATGGGCTATTCCCGTATATGTAGGTAATCTTGCGTAGCCTGCGTTATCGTGGTCCAATCGGCAGGAGACAGATAGGGCGGTCGACACGCGAACGCCGATTGATTAGACCGACCCCTACCGCCCTGACGGGTTAATAAAGCTCAGCTTGCTGATTGCCTTGTAAGCTACCCATTCGCTTTCCGCTTGAATTCCATGAATCGATTACTTCATGCAATCCATCATAACACTGCGAAAGGTAACTAGGAAATTCGTTACAACTATTTAGACGGCGTAATACACTTTTTTCTGTTTCATTGCAGTTATAATAAAAGACAATGAATTCGTAATTATAATGAGAGCGTATCGAAATAATACAACATCGATATTACTAATACTTTGGAGGTAATGTTGCTATCGATAAGCGGATGACGAAACGTAATAAAAAGATATTGTAGAGCCCTAAAAAGTATGGATATAAGAAACACTAAAAATTACACGTACAAATTTAAAAACGGAAACTGTCCTATAAAAATCGCCTAGTAGACTGATCTAGTATGTAATAATAGTAACGCCGTAACTTAGTGGACGAATAAACGATTAACAATCCATCAGCCAAAATACATATGTGACGGTATATTAATTGCACAGAATTATACTATTCTACACAGCTGATGGATTCAATTTTATATGAGCATTCAATCTTAAAAAAAAAAAAAAATAATATACTTTATTGCACACTAAATTTTACAAACAAGTACAAATTAAAATAGGCGTACACAAAGTAGTATGCAAT
>DWDX01002494.1:0-15116 GCA_018245675.1 Agara michaeli
TATATATATATAATACTACACTCGCAGCTCCGCGAACTTATTTATAGCGAAAATAAATTACTTTCAGATCGAGATATCTTCATTTTGTTGGTTGTAATGCAAAAAACCTCGTAACCAGGGCTGCCACATGCTCGTGTCAATACTGACAACTATAAACATTCCTCCACATGTCGCAGATTAAGGCAATAATGTCAATTCGTAAATTCTACAATTGATCGATTCCAACAGTGAATGAATCGAGAACCTAATGAAGGTCTTAATAAACGACTCAATGAAGGTAGACAGTTATGTTTAAAATTCGCCACACTATGCCAGTAACACTGATGCGCACGTTTGAAAGCCTCGAGCCGGTGGCAGCCCTAGCTCCGCTATTGACAATCGTTACGATGAACAACGGATAAGCGTTACTAAACAGACTCGGCCGGACGCGAACAACGCGCAGCGGCCAAGTCTCGCATCCTCGGACTTTACCTGCCTTCATAAATAAATATTTTATTACTATGCCTTACAATATTGTGGTATATAATATTTCTCACTATCCCATTGCCGATTATCCTGTCGGACTAGAGGTCAATGACCCTGATCGATGACCTGGGACTCGTGGGTTCCATTTTCATGCATTTTAGGATGATTTCAATTATGTATTTACAATGAAGATTATAAGCCGCCTGGTTAACATTATACAGGTTCCCCAAATATTATTACATTTATTATACCTGAAATAGATAAGTAGTAGACAAAATTTTAATTTTAAGGGCTGCTTTATTTCTGTTGGATGTTGCTGCATCGAGTTGTACATTGTTACGTCGTGCTCCTGGTAGAATAAATCTCAAACCGTTAGTCTAAATTTAGAGCTCGTAATGGAAGCGCCAGAAACCTAATCTAATCTAATCTAATCTAATCTAATCTAATCTAATCTAATCTAGCCACAGACAAACTAACAGTCTCCTTACTTCTACTACTAACAGTCTAAAATTTAAAATATTTTTTCTCAACGTACAGCCTCGGTCCGGTCGTAATATTATATTATACGGAAATCGTTCGATTTGCACTCGGAGCTGTCAGGTTTAAATGAACACGGAGCTGTCCGCGTGCTATTTGAACTACAACAAAACAATTTAACCTTTAACTCGCCGATAAAAAGCACAAGCAGAAATCGAAAAGGTACATGATCATACTTTATACATATATGTATATACATATTTGTGCGGGATTCAAACTTTACCGGAGCGCGATCACGCACAGATGAGATCTCTCGCCGACGTCTGACCTTCGGCCGATCACGGTTGTATAATAATAATAATTAGATCAATTGCACGCGAGGTTGCAGATCCCAAAGTACGCAGTTAATTGCCCGTGTTACGGTAACGGGACAGCTGATGTGCGTACATGTAATGCGCACAATATATTACTATCATAGATATTTTTATTGCGGTGAGACAAAGTACCAATATTTGCTCATCACGCATATCGCACACGAATCGTACCCAGGACCTCCCGTTTGAGAACTATGACTTTAGCCCGCAGATGTCTGCCGCTGTACGCACTCCGAATATGATGTAAAGGTGATTATTCCTGTACTGTAATTTTGCGCCTCAGCTCTGCATATGATGTAGGTTGCGAGCGGCCGTCGACTCGCTTGTTATATATCTATTAACAATTCATGTAAAACCGACGACGCAATATTATTATGTATATTTGTTTC
This sequence comes from Agara michaeli, assembly GCA_018245675.1. Lineage (NCBI taxonomy): Eukaryota > Metazoa > Arthropoda > Insecta > Lepidoptera > Hesperiidae > Agara > Agara michaeli. Next base: position 1,706 of record DWDX01002494.1, read on the forward strand.
GCGCTGACTCCTCAATCGATCTCATATCTGTCAATCTTTCTCTACGCGAGTAGGTATTACTTGAATCATTTAAATTTTTGATCCAAAATTAAAATAGCTATTGAAGGCTATATTTAGAGTTTTTTATTCGGCTTTTCTGTAAACAAATCGTATTTATTTGAGACTAGTATATTGATCATAATGTAGAATGGAGTGATGACGTAAGCCGCGCGCTGAATATAGTCGATCCACAGACGCACGTCGACGAGCAAAACGTGAACACGATGCTCTCAAATGTAATTCAATCTAAAATATTAGTACAAGGAATGAGTATATTTAAAATGTATTAGCAGGAGTAGTTTTATTATAAAAGGAAAATGTGTTTAAAATAAAAGACACTATCGTTATTGTAATTATATAATTGTATCTGAAAATAATAATTATTATTTTAAAAAATGTTGAAGAGTTCAATCAAAGTAGAGTAGGAGTATTTTCAAGTACCAGTAGACGTGTCAATTGGGAATCGGTTCTGGCAGTAGCGGCAGAGTACCGCCTGCGACCTCTCCGGGCTATAGGCTTTGAAGTCGCTCGATTAGACGCGTGCTCGTGTGAATGTCTTGCAGACTTTTTCCGCTGAGCACGCGGCTGTACTGCCTCCAAGTATTAAAGCCTTTCAATATACAGGACTGAACGCTACGATCACTTAATTCACATTCACCACAAATGGCTTTCAATATTATTGCATTAGAATCCACAAAGCCTTAAAACCACTAACCGCCGATCAGCCTTCCACCGATATCAATGCGGTGATCAAATTTCAATAGTTAATAAATTGGCGAGTTATAGCTGCGGGCGAGCGACGACCTCGCGAGTCTGTCACGTAACCAATAACAATTTGTCCAATTCGTGTTAAATTTATTTTTATTCAAAACCCATTTCCGATCCTACAAATTTTATTTTATGAAGGTTATGCATGACGCAGTCTTCGAGTTGTTTGCAAACATTGCAGCCGCACCTCTTTTATTCAGCGCCTAAATGTTTCACTTGCGACGTTTATTTTGTATTATTCAAAGTTATATTCATAGATAACCATGAATATACATCATTATAAACGAAGTCGTATATTGAATGGATTAAAATGATAAAGAAACCATTGATTCCAATACTACAATAATATCTGCGTTTTGGATCCTACGTATAAAAGACTTCAACGATCTTATATGCACTAGTAGATAAGTAGTGACTAAGGAAAAAAAAGATTTTTTAATTCTGTAGCCGTGGTACATTAAGACGGCATTGCGGCAAAAAATTGTTGAGGTCAGTAAAGTTGACCGCGTTTGATTCTTAGATTGTCATTAGTAACTTATTTGTACTGTTTACGCTTTGTGAGAGCATTTTCGATGATTTCGGAAATCATAAAACGGCCGTCATCAAACCGTTCCTCCAGCGAGCCCCACAGTCGGGATGAACAAATGTCCACAATGAACCATTATTGATTTATTATTATTTGAACTCTATTTCATATGATATACCAGGCTCGCCGTTCACTACAGACCTCACCGGCCGGTGGGCGAGGTGCACGCCGGGGCGCAGCTCGGTTCGCCGGTGACGTCTGTTCGATCTCTTCAACGTCATCATCGACCACCTCGTAATTATCTTCAGATGTCGGTATAAACTGTAAATAGTTGCGCGCAATTATAATTGGGCGTCCTTTCGGTAATTAATCGAAATATCGATTTAGGCTTTAATTCGTTGTTCGCGGATCGGATTCCTCGTGTTCCCGATCGCGCCGATAAAAACGTCGCTCGGCTGCGTCGTGGCTAATGACAGAGGAATCTCTTTGTATGGCTCGCTATGTGTTCCACGAACCGCCCCGCGATTGGCTACAATTAGACGTTTTGCGACGAATTCGTCGGCGGCCTTCGGATTGTTTTTAATTGTTCCACGTTCAGGGTTCCGCCGGTGACCGCGCTGCGTCACCGTACTCCTCGCTTAATAGTGATCGTCCATATTCCATCGTCGACACCGACATTGTCCTCGTTATTTGACCTGTCGGCGGTTGTCGGCGAACCTGACCGTCGAGCCGGGGGTGACGGGTTCTATTACAATATCTGAATACAGTAAATGTATAAATAAATTCCCGGTCGGGACGAACGGTCGTTCGTTTTACAAATACCGGACGGCGTCGACTAACACGCGACTTACCTACATAACATAAAGCTTATATATGTACTGCCAGTGACAGGAAGAGCCAGGTGTGTAGAAGCTAAGACGTGACGTCACTAAATATGTCCACCAATATCGAGTTTCATCCAATTTGTACACGCGCTCTGACCGGGCTAATGGCCCATAAAATACTAGAAAATGACTACAGATACCTACGTACGTTTGTGTATCCATTTTGTATATAATATGTAATGTGGTAGATCAATATTTACACAAACGCCGAGTCGTTGTAAGGAATCGTTCACAACATCGGTGCGGTGGCATCGTGTTGCCCGTCAGGTCGAGCCGGGCGGCCGGCGCTGACCTCCTGTTGGATCGTGACTCTTCTCGAGGTAGCCGCCGATGGGGGCTCGTCTCTCTATCTATATTCACATCAAAATTCAGTCGATATTTCTACAACTATATAATTCAGCCGTTTAGACTCATTTACATCTTCGACGCGCTGCCCCCCTGTACCCCCCGGAGTCAGACGGCAGCGACGCGGCGCGGAGGTCGCGGACTACAGAATGCTTATGATCGCTTCGAGCGGTTACATTATTATTGCAGTACTACACTGCGGGCCGAGCGTAGCTTTGATTGGCCACAGAAGATCGGAGAAAAAATGGATTACATGATAGTCAAACGTAGGGTCTTCCTTAATTTAAAATTTACAAGTGCAAAAGTCTAATAACATCGGATATCATGTAAATAATAATATACAATGGGAACCTACAATCGTTAAACATTGTTCTTTATAATGTTGTCAACCTTCATTTGTCTCATTCATATGAGCTATCAGAGTCTTAACGTAGACAGCCCGCTAATAAGGTTGATGATTTTGATGACGCAATTTACAAGAGAATCACATAATCGTCATCACCACCGACGACTCCTTATCGTTCTCCTGCCTGACATCGGTCTCCGCCGACGCTCAGAAGGCCGACGCCGCTCTCCTCTCTCCTATCGCCGGCTCGCTCGCTCGCAGGCGCCCGCTCCGGTCCACGCGAGGGAACGACTATCATAGTAATCGATTGTTTTTTTTTTCATTGAAAAAATGTAAACAAGGCGCGCGTCACAAGCGCCACTGATTTCTTTATTTATTCATTTCTTGTTGCTATTTCTGACGCAAAAACCTTTCAACTGTTCTCCGACGAGCTGTAATTCCATTAAAGATATGTACGACGTTTTTATATAAAAACAGCAAACGGACAGCCGTCGCGGCGCCGTCGCGCGGCCGGCCGGTTCCAATCTCACATGGGATCGAAGCGCTTCCCGCGATAAGTCGCAGACGGCTCGCTGTGGACTGACTCGGACTGCCTAGTGTTTTCATGCACTCTTCGAACCGGAATACAACATTGTACGTACAATTTTACGGTGTTGAAATAACGCTAGCCGGTATAGAAGTATCTTTCCACTGCGAACTCTGTCTAGCTTCGTGACCTCTTATGATGAAGATTAATTTGTATCGAACGTCTTCGTCCTTGTCTTGTTGCCCATTGCCCGGCCGGACCGCGCCTCACTCGCCGGTCGTCCCACTGCACACGTGTTACCGTTGACGACACGCAACATCACAAACGACGCTGCTACAGGGCTATCCAAGGACCGGCCAAATAAAATATAAAACGCCATTGATACGAGGCGAGTTATCGCTACGGCGTATGGGGATTCGTAAGCTTTCAAAAGTCACAAGAGTCATTGTAATCAATTTGGTATACATACATTTGGAGTTTGAATTCGGCTACACGACACCGCAGCGACGGCGATAGAGCCGTACGTCGGGAATCGAACCCGTATTCTCGATAACATCGCCGCCCGCCGCCCGCCGGTATTCCAAAAATTCTCTACCGAGATAGCCGGGAGCGTCCGCACACGCAGCTCCAATATTATAGATAATTAATTTAAATTCAATATATTACATAATTTTAGAGCTATTTTTGCTTTTACCAGTATTGAAGACGGATAGGAATGAGCTACTCCATATATATATATATATATATATATATATTGAGACAGATAGATATCTTTAGAGACCTAGATGCCCCCGATAGATACTTGTGAATTATACTAACAAAACGAAATAGAGTTTTTTAAAAACTCGTAAACATCTTACTGTGATTAATTCAACGTAAATCCAGCCAATGCTCGCAGCTTCCTCTGCAACCTGGACCAACATGTTCTACGTCTCATTATCACTGCAGCAGCCGACGGACACAGAGAGGGGGAGTGTCGGCCTACGTTGAAGTGTCGTTTGAATCAATAAATGAGCGAATATTAAATGAACCAAACACTTCTGCGCTCCGGCCGCTCGCGCTGACGCTACGGGCCGCGTCATGTTCGTATGTATGTATGTATGTATGTATGTATGTATGTATGTATGTATGTATGTATGTATGTATGTATGTATGTATGTGTGTGTGTGTGTGTGTGTGTGTGTGTGTGTGTGTGTATGTGTGTGTGTGTATGTGTGTATGTATGTATGTATGTATGTAAGTAACTGTGTCACTTCAGTCATTGTTCATTATTATTTTTCTACCTAAATTAAGAATTGTTTTCTACCTTTTTAGTTCGATGTGCTTTAAACCGTATTGTTTAGTTTCTTTTAAACTATATTTATTAGTGAGTCTGATTTAACGAAATTTTGAGCACGGTCGTCTCGTTTTCACCGATCGTGCTTTTCGTTCGACAATGTTTATCGCTGCTTGTTTAAAATCGCCCACATAAACTGCATCGTCGATAATTAGGTACTTTGTCGCTATAGTAAAAAGCAAAGATTATTCAAAACGAATTATGTACAACCAGCAAGTAAACCTTTCTATTCATGTATAAAACGAACTCGATATGTATCAGTAATTAGGTATAAACATTTTGCCCTGTTTGTCGTTCGTAAATAGTTTATCGGCATCGCACGCACGCTTATATTTTCCAAGAAATCAGTCTGGTCCCCGAAAAGCAGTTGTTGCACGACCGAAACGACTTGGTAATTCAACTTTCCAATTATTCACATGAAAAATTAAAATGAAAATTAATTAGCTAAACGTAACTTCGACCTAAAGCTCATATAGGTTCAGAGCGATTGCAACATAATATCTACACATCTACATCTCCGGAGACAATGTGATATCACTCCTCTATCTCAAGCCCTTACTGAGCATTTCAATCACACCACCTACATACATAACCACTGAAAATTATCACCCTGGACCCTTCAAAGCAAGGGTCACTAAGCTCTTTCTGGACACGCGTGCTCCACGCGATCAACGCATAAAACTAAAAAGAAATATGTGAAGCTGGATGGCCATTAGAGCAAACAGCAACGACTACGTGGAGAATTGAAAAAAAACTCTCTCCACAAGGTAAGCCGAGCCATGCCGAGCTGAGCGACGCCAAGCCAAAGCCCATGCCACGGATGCGCCTTATCTGTCAATGGTGCTCGCCAGCGATCGTGACCGATGGTGACGTCATTTCCGAACGTCGTGCCCGTAAGATATAAATACCGAAGCGATCATTTTCGGGATTCGTTCCGTTGTGTGCATTGGACATGGACGAAATTCTGTCCGATACCAAATATACGGGTATTCAAATAACAAAGTGTATATTACACGTGTGACATGGCAAAAAGTCATTATTTTCAGATACATAAAATACATCTATGCACCATCTAGGAACATTTGTCGCTATGAGTTTTTAATATCATAATTACAATATTCATTATGTAGGTACTAATGACAAAAGTCAAAATTTAAAATGAGTTCACGCGTGGGTATGGTATGTATAGCCGCGGAACCAATAGTTTTTGCGGTCCGCGCGCGAGTCATTGCAAAAAATATCGATGCATTCCAGGAACTACTTTGGCTTGGACCTTTTCGTCTTTGCTATCTATGTACCGATCGTTATTCGAATGTGAAACGTACGGTGCATACAATTAGAGGTGATATTCGCACCGTTGCAAATGAAGCGAGAAGAATGGTGGGCCGATGGCCGGCTGAGAATGCTCGCCGGTGACCTGAGTGGTCAGTAATGATCTGTTATACCTACCGTTTATATACTTACTCTCGCTTGTGAAAAGCGGTACGTTTATTACGCAGGAACCACTGTCTCTTGCTGGAATTGTACATTTTCGCTTGAATATATAATGAATTCATATAAGTATCGTATCTTATTGACTGGGATATCATTATTATGAGATGTTACTACGTCGAACAATTATGTAACTGAAATAGAATCATCATATTTAATAATTAATATTTTTCTTTATAAATTATAGGTATAATAACCGTTTTAACAATCGGTTGTGAAATTGAATTCGTTCGCAAATATACATACCTATTATTTCGATTGACTGGCTATCCCACGTTAAGCATCTGTCGGATTTTCGTGTAAAAGTTTGCAATTCAATTGCAATTGTCGTCCCAACGATAAAAACGTGGGGTGACGCTTATTTCTGTGCGAAATCCGCATTATTAGTGTATGCATTTTTGCATTTTGTGTTTGCTTTTTAATTTGTACATCTGTATCTCTTTAAACTATACAATTTTATAAATCAATTAGGTGCACGTGGATGTTCTAATTTGTTTAAAAACATCACTGAGAGTTTACTCGACAGAAATAATATTTGTTGTTCTTTGTAAGCATGTTACATGCTAATTATGAAATTTGTCAGGATAGGAATAAGGTCTCCTCGGGAATGGCAGCTTATATTAGAATTAGATCAAATCGGTCGGCCATTCATCCACACATACAAATTCAACTAGATTTAATTTAAGTGCATGCCATTTGCGGCTCGTCTTATTATTATTATTGAAAACAGCTCGACCCGAAAGTATCGTTCCAACGTGAGACGGTGCCGTATCTGCCTCCCCTACTCGCGGCAATTAAAACGGCGAACTTCATTATGAGACCTAATCAGTGCACGGCGAGACAGTTACCTTCAAAAGCGAGCTGGTAGCGCGCTAAATGATAGTTTCGCTTTTACCGGCTTATTTATACGAGCACCGACGGCCGTCGTTCAGTTACAATTTCACGTTAACAATTTTAACAATCAGCATCATCACTATCGCTACACAGTATAAAACAAAGTCGCTTTCCGCTGTCTGGCCCCATGTATGCTTTTATATCTTAAAAACTGCGCGACGGATTTTGATGCGTTTTTTTTTTTTTAATAGATAGAGTGATTCAATTGGAAGGTTTATATGTATAATAACATCCATTGTCTAGCAGAGAAATACTGTTATTTTTGAGGTTTCCATTGTGATGTCGTAAATAATTTCATTTGTAGCGGCGGGGGCGGGACGAAGTCGCGGGCAAAAGCTAGTTCTTTATATTCAACCGATACCCGATCTTTAAAGGTCGGCAACAAACAATCGAATAGCCTTTGATTAAGAATACAGATTTACTCACACACTATCAACACCTCGCAATCTGTGTGCGAATCTCGTAAACCCTTAATGTGCAATGGCAATAAAGTGTAATACCGCTTTCATTGGTGTCGAGGTGCACACATCAGAGCTTAAGTGCCTCGATAAAGCTATGCCTCCAATGATAAATGATTAATGGGCCGGTTCCGAGAAGTGCGATCGAGGTTTTTTTTTGTGAAATCGGCAACGCTGCCTTTGAACAGGATACGTTCAAAAATATCTACAGCACAGTATTGATAAGCCGTCTATACCCTAGTTCTTAGAATTTATTATGTATAAGCGCATTCTTAGAATTTAACAGGCAGCGAGAATTGCAATCGTCGCTGCGGCGTCTATGGCCGAAATATGGTTGTCAGTTGTCCGTTATATCTTTAAAACACAATGGTCATATGAAACATTAAGGGATTCTGTACGAATGAATTATCTAACAAATTTTTACGTTACCTTATAAAAAAGAAAAATAGTTGCAAACTTTTATATGATTGTTTTTTTTTAATAAGAAACTAGGTTTTGCCGGCGACTTCGTCCGCGTGGAATAGTTACTTTGGGCAGCATTTTAATTTCCTAGGATACTTTCATTGCAAAGGACAGTATTCCACACGGACGAAGTCGCGGACAAAAGCAAGTATAGTCTATATCGATCGGTGATAATGTAGCATTCGAACGGTGAAAGATTTTTTGAAATAGGTCCAGTAGTTTTTGAGCTTATGTGCTACATACATGCACACATACAAATCTCTCCTCTTCCTAATATTATACTTTACAGGCGTGATGTTACGTTTTTTTTTTTTAAATAATATTAGGATACCAACTGCCACGTTTCGTTCGTTTGGCAACCCTAGCGTTGTTCTTCGACGCCCTAGATTGTGCACGGTCTGGGTGGCCGGCGCGAAGCCGGATTGTTCTCGATCCGCCAGTTTTTACCTGGCCGCCAGATGCACCGTGCGCCGTTCATTGCTTTTCAACTTGCGATACTACATCTCACCGTATACGAGTAAATATCACTCACCGTCACGTCAGCGAGTTATGCTTACGTATGTTTACTGTTATCTCGAAGCGTTATTACCATTAAATGTACAACTATTGGTCCGTAGGTGACGGTGAAGACAACGACAACTGGTCCAGCTTAAACTTTTCAGCAAATAAGTTCCGCTTCTCATCTTTATCGCTTAGACCGTTTAATGCGAGTTTTCTTCTAAGGCAGTTAAATAGATCAATATTGTGATTAAAACTGTAAGGGTATCGTTAGTCGCCAAAGCGATTAGTTTTTATTAACTAATGTATAATAACTTGAGGCAGTCAGACAGTGACCTTATCCCAAAGTAGGCAAATTGTGCTATAGTAACCGTACAATCGATAAACATAAATTTCTAAATATATATACATCCGGGTTACACAAATATTTGTACCGCGTGGGAATCGAACTCGCAACCTCCTGGTCATAGGACAGAATAACTGACCACTGAACAAACGGGCCAGTTAGTTTGTTCCTCGTTAGTGTTGTTACCGTTACCTCATACACGCCTTGTAAGATAATCTCTGGGTAACCACATATTTTTGCCATTATATATGTAAAAGAATATAAGCAGTCTGTCCTTTTTTTATTTATGACATGTAAAAAAAAAATGGATGAGGTTCACCAACAAGACGACATAAGTGAAGTGGCTTTTGATCGGAAATGGCATTTTTTATGTGTGTTTAGTATGTATTAGAATCTAAAATATTAGAGCTTGGTTGATCGTGAACCTCTACTTACCTATAAATATTTCCAAAACTGGTTTACAAATTTTCTATCAAATTGTGATGGTGCAGTATATGCTATATGTCGTCAGCATTTTGCACTGAAAGAGTATGATAGCTTATTATGCTTAACTCGTATGTCATTAGTACTATTGTTCCAGCTGATATCAGACTTGATTCTACTCAAAATGAACATTTTATTCTTCATTCTTAAATGTTCACGTTTTTCTTGAAAACATATTAAAGCCCCGCTGTGTCGTTACTACCCGAAAGTTGAAAACGATTCGTCTAAGAATACTGAATGGAATGATTAAATCCGGAGCTCTAAATCCCTGTTCAAAACAAACTTTGTCCAATTGTATTTAATAACAATTTCGAGATTAATAGGAGCTGCCGCCTTTAATACAATTGAAGTTCGCTGTATTATTGTATTTTTATCGTATTTTTTTTAACTCCTAAAGTATTCCAACAACATTGATAAATTTATCGTATTATGTAACTTGATTCATCAATTTGAACAATCGAATAGAACTCATCAGAATTGTTGAAGTTAAAATTATTCGAATATAAGCTTTGGTTCAATGTACTTTAGTATTATTTATTATCCTGTCGTCACACCGAACATTTGTTCTGGTAGGTCACAAGTACAACAATAGGTAATGGAGTGTCTTTTTTTAGACTCGGCATCAGTCGTAACGGTCTTGAAACTGGCGAAACGGGCGTCTCGCGGGTCTCCGCCGAGAGCGCACCATTTGTAATTTATGTGATGTTACAAATAGATCGGTCCCACAATATCACTGCTGATATTAACAGCCTTCACCGTAAACGCGGGTACTTTGATAACTTTCACGTGCAGTGGGTAACGAGTGAATTTGTCGAGCATGACGCTTCGGCGGGCGGACGGACAGCTGCTTTTGTATCAACAGGTTTATGGTATGCGGCGTTAAAATTTCGTTGATTTGTAAATACACGAATGCCACTCGAAGAGTCCAAGCCCACAAAGGTGGAAATGAAATGATTCTCGATGACTCTACAATTATTAATGCCGCCGAATAGAAATTTTTAATATTACCCTCTAAACTTCAACTTTATGGCATATACCTACTTACATACGATCCCAAATTAATAATATGCAAACGTCTAATCTCACAACCTCCTCTTCTAACAATAGTGTGTTAATAATTATTGTTAGATAGTGTTACTAAATTGCTTTCTATGTCAATAACTACACAGTACACACACAACACTGAAATAAAATTTATTGGTGTGATATCAATAGAAATGTTTTTCGTAAAATTCTTCACTGAAATTAAACGCGTGACTAGATATTCGGTCGCTGTTATCAAAAGTAATGTAACGCAAGAATGGGCTACTAACGTTTTTTGTGCCAAATATTAAGTGCCTACTCTTCTATATGTATTTATAAACTGAAGCTTGAATCCATTCATCTTTTCCAGTATCAAGGGCGTCCTTTAAGATGAAAATAGAAATCGATTCGTGTTAAAAATAATTGAGATACAAGACACGCGAATCGTGGAACGCGTGGGCTTTCCCATTGCGAGCCAGCCTAGTTAATAATTGTAGCTATTTATAGAATGTAAACACGGCAGATTCAGTCTGTGAGGCTTACTACCTGAGAGGCTTCTCTGAAATGCCTCCCTTTATATACCTCTAGTGGAGGTTTGATTTCGCCCGGTTTATTAATAAACATTTGGCTAATCTCGAATTGTTTCTTAAATTTAGCACTCTTCGTTTGCTTAACTTAATTTGTGCCGAGTGCGCTTTAAGACTGAATATAAAAATACCATTACTGTTCACTATTTACATCTATCTATATTATTTCCATACTTTAAGATAAAAAAAGACGCGATCTTATCTCTCATCGTATAAATGAAATCAGAAAGATTTTCTTCTCGCATTTGCCAACTGTGACAAATTGTTGCGGGCTTCCCGTTTCAAATCCGACCGGACAAATCTCTGGAAGCGACTGTCAGTCAATGAAAGGGCCGATAAACACTTTGCCGAGATGGCCCTTTCGAGCTCGCCCGTCCCCGGCCCGTCATAGAGCGTGCCCCTCGTCCGATTTCAGGGCTGCTAACAACTGAAGAATAAAGACCATCTTTATTTAATTTATTCTGTATCTGTGTTCTAACATCGACACTGAGACAGTCCCCTATTGATTTCACCAATTCATTTCATAAGCGGAACAATTGAATATTTCTTAGACACTTGCAAAAAGGGACACGTCTATGCCCCGATACATCTCGCTATGATCAGAATAGATCTGAAAACGTAGCATCTAAATACCCATTGTATAAAATGTGAAAAACATACTTTGTTAGCACGATTCGATTGTGGATATTTGCGACTCTTTTTTTTTTTCATAAATCCGACATTTACGTGTCTTTGTTGAAAAAGTTGCGTGGGCCCGCTTGCGAGTGGCTTATGATAGCTTCTGATCCTGTCAAACGTGCGTCACGCGTCTGGTGACAGTGACGTCAACGATCGAGTGGTCCACTGGTTACACTTAATCCGTCAGTATTAAAAGCCGGCACCGCTGTGTGAATGGAATTATATTATCTTTGCGCTAATTTTATTTCAGTCAGCGCAGGATGAACGATACCTGATAGGCTAAAGCAAATAAAGGACAAGTTTCGTTGACAAGCGAATTAGTTTGGATCGTACGTTATTTACGTTTTCATACTTCTTTCGAGCCCTTTAATGCGAACGGTCCCAGAGGCTCTGTTGATGATTGTAATTTTAGTTGACTCTATCCGATATAAGGCATTACCTACCTTTGAAGGAATAAGCAATCTCTAAGCGAAGTAACAATACACATCTACTATGATGATTAGCCGGTAATACCAATACTAGATACAAACTATTCTCTACAATTATCATCAAATCTTATTATGCAGCTATATTACACAAAATAAAATGTTACAAATGCATGGCAATAGGCACACCACCTATTCCATTGTGGGACTTAAACGTAACTGGTGAAATGTGGGATATGTACTACAACACTCCTCTGCCTACCCCTTAGGGGATTACAGGGGTGATGTTACGTAAAATGATACTAAATATATCACACAAAAGAAAATGATTATCGATACCAACGCGTTTTTGTCATCTTAGTAGATCGAAAGCGTTGATAATAATAAATATGGTACTATTAGTAAATCTATTATCGTGTTTATCTGATGTACTTGTGATTGAAAAAAGGATATTTAGGAGGAATAAGTCAACCGTGTTTACATCGTAAAACATAAAACAATCCTTCATGCCGAAGTTAATTAATTCCATAAGCGGGTTCAAGAAAGTCAGGGTCGGCTTGATCTGTTTGCGTTTCGCGTTTACGGTTATTTTTAATTCATATAATAAAATGTTATATCAGCCAAATCCGAGTAACGTTCGCGGTGGGAGTTGTTTGTGAATATGTACTTTGAAAATTTAATTAGACACGGGAATTGCCGTTCTGTTTTCGGTACGAAGATCGAATGAATCACGCCGTATAAACCCACTGACACGAATCGAACACACGCAAAACAACAATAATCGTGTGCCGTTCTTGTTGAACGGTATTACCGTACTTGTTATCGTCCAGCCTAGGTACAGGAAAAAGTGTTACGATCACTACTTGGAGCACCGACCGGTGCCTAGTTGTTCGGAGAGAACTTGCGCTTCGATGTATGTGTGCGATATCGAGGACCACCGATTTTTCCCAGAAGGGTCCGTTGACATGTGAAGTGTTACCAGAATCGACAACGGCTAATCCGTCGATTCCGATTATTGTGTACCTACTCTTTATCATATCTCGCTGAATGTTAACACTGGGTACTCGTGTTTAATAAATATACCTATTATTATTTATTGTCTCGAATAAAGTTTGCATTATATTTAAAACTAGCTGTGCCCGCGACTTCGTCCGCTTTTGTAATTTAAGTAAAATCTAAGAAGATTTATACAAACTTTCATCCCCTATTTTATCCCCTAAGGGGTGTAATTTATCAAAATCCTTTCTTAGGGGATGCCTATGTCATAGTAGCTTTATGCATGCAAAGTCTCAGCCC
>DWDX01002495.1:0-15113 GCA_018245675.1 Agara michaeli
TGGGGATCATTTTGGATAATTAGGTCAGTTTTGCATTTTTTTGCAGTTATGTCACTGTCGTTCTAAATGAGCGATATTTAAGTTGATTACATTATTAACACTACTAATCTTATTACTCATGAATAGACATACAAATGAAAATATATATGAATTGACATAATGAAATAATTGTAAATTATGAATTACAATTTCACAATCATTACGTGTATGAATTTTGGTATTTATAGGCTCCCTAGTTTTATTAATACATAATAATGATAAGAAATATAAAAACACCTTAACATTCGCTTCTTCATAGGTTCTGAGATATTGAGCAGGGCCAGTGTTGCGAATAACACACAGGTCAACATTAGAACCTGATCCCAAGTCATTGAAGATACCAGCTGCAATGGCATCACGAACCAACTTCTTGCCCTCTTCTTCAGACATATTGGGTTTCCAGTTGGATTCAAACACTGCCATGGCCGCCAGGGAGCCAGATCCTAAGAGCATTTAAAAAAAATCTATAATACTCTTTAATTGTACAGTAATTTCAGAGGTCCACCTCGGAAGATTCATATAATTGTAATGAAAAATTGTTTTATAACACCAAAAGGACCCTTGGCGGGTAGGTGTGAGATGATGATCTTTGAGTATACTTTAAAATATGCATTTTTTTAAAATTAAGGTAAACTATATGCTGATAAGTAAACAACAAACAAAATAAAATGACTTACCCATAGTAGCATAAGGCAGTTTGTCTACAGAGCCATGTGGATAAATGCAATAAATATGTGGCCCTGTGCGGTCCACACCACCCAGTACCAGAGCAGCCCCAATATAGCCCTGGTAACGGAACAGCATGCGTTTCAAGAGCGTGGCAGCAGTTTCTACCGGCACTGTGCGCCCTGTGTGCAAGCGCTGCAATTCCAGCTGGGAGGCAACTGTCTGTGTGGTCATCTCGGTATCTGCAGCGGTACCGGCTCCACAACAGTACATGTTGCTCGCCAAATAATGAATCTTTTCACAATTCTTATCCGATACTACTGTGTTCTCTGTAGCTCTAGTATCCGCGCCAAGTATCACACCATCAGCATAAATTATCCCCACAATAGTAGTTCCAGTTTTAGTTGCTTTCGGGGCAGGAAAGCCTTTATTAGCGAGGAATGTATTTCTGAAACCATGAATGAAAATATTGATGAAACTGCAAAGCCTACTTTTTGTTAGTCTACTAGAAATGATAATGACATTCAGAATACTTACCGCTGACAATTCTCAAAAGAGAAACCTGGTAAAGGAATTTCAGGAACCAGTACAGATGCCATTTTGGATATTTATAAAATTCTAGGTGTTATATTTCTTTCAGTGCAATCGGATGAGTTTACAAAAATTGTAAAATGACAAATCGAAATGGCGTGACAATCATACATACACACTGTCAATAATTTAGTTTTAATTTGTACCTCACAAACGCTACGACAGCAACAAAACATTATTAATAAATTTATTTGATGTGTATTACATTAAAACGCTTCTTAGCTTATATTTTAAAAATTTTGACTGCAAAAAATACTTACATTATGATATAAGTTTTAGTAATATCTATTGAATTATTGACGTATATTACTACTGGCAGCATTCATTTCGACGAGGCCTATTGCTATTGGATATTTGAAGCTCGCTATTTGTGACAATTTAATAGTAATTCTAAATTTAATATAGAAAGGTATAAAATACCTTGTACTTCTGAAAGACTTTAGTCCTTTAGTATTTTGATGTAAATCGAGCTCCAATCAGAGTGCGACGAATTGTCTTCACACGCTTGTCATATCCTCATGTCAAGGGGGCAGCAATGTGATGCAGATTTGATATGGGCAATAACTTATTAGTATAAATGTTTTTCCATCTAAAATAGTTCCTAGGAGATAATTTACAAAATGCTAATGAATACAGCGTGTGTGGGTTTATTATATTTTTTATCTACTTTAATTTTAACGTTAGCCGGCCGAGACTTTTATCAAATACTCGGTGTATCGCGTTCAGCAAGTTCAAATGAAATCAAAAAAGCTTACAGAAAGTTAGCGAAGGCGCTACATCCAGACAAAAACCAAGATGATCCAGACGCTTCGCAGAAATTCCAAGACCTCGGAGCTGCCTACGAGGCTCTATCTGATCCGGAGAAACGAGAATTGTACGACAGATGTGGTGAGGACTGCCTTAAGAAGGATGGCATGATGAACAACAATGATCCTTTTGCCAGTTTTTTCGGTGACTTTGGGTTCCATTTCGGAGGGGAGTCACAGCAACATGAAACATTACGTGGTGCAGATATCGTCATGGAACTGATGGTTTCTCTAGAAGAATTGTATAACGGAAATTTTATAGAAGTATGTAAAGTTACAATTATTATTTACTATTTAACCATATTGTCGATTATTGTACGTATATAGATCCGACCCTTTTATTGTACCACTGCTGGACACAGGTCTCCTCTCATAGTGAGAGGGATTTAAGTATTAGTCTACCATATTGGCCAAGTATGGATTGCCAGACTTCACATACGTCACATGTGCAGTTTTCCTCACAATGTTATCCTTCACCGGTAAAGAAAGTGGTATTTACATTTTTTAATTATAAAATGCACATATCTAGTCAGAGATGTGTACCAGGATTTGAATCCAATTTCCCAGGAGTGGGAAGACGTAGGTAATAGGCATGTGGGCATTTCTTTTAGAAATAACCAGTGTTATTTCTAAAAGAAATGCCCCTATTTCTAAAAACATCTTCCTCATGTGATACTAATAAAACCGACTGATTTATATTGCTCTAATGTGATTGAACTAACACTTGCTACAGATAACACGTAACAAACCGGTCATCAAGCCGGCTCCGGGAACACGTAAATGTAACTGCAGACAGGAAATGGTGACGAGGAACCTTGGTCCTGGCCGGTTCCAAATGATGCAGCAGACTGTCTGTGACGAGTGTCCCAATGTAAAATTGGTCAATGAGGAGAGATTGCTTGAAATTGAGGTATGAGATCTGTGTTTTAACCTTTGAATAGACAAAACAATATACCTACTATTAATCATTTATGTGGACAACCAAACTATCTCTGATTTATATCTATATAAATATCTCTAGAAAGTGTAATGGATAAGTAAAATATTGTAAAATACCATAATATTATAATCTATGTTTTATTACATAAATGATAATCAAACCAAAACATATGATAAGACAATGTTTTCTTCGGAAGTTAATGAATTTCATAAAATATTTGTATAGTACATTTGTTACACTTTTTATACTTTTGTTGACAAAGAAATCCATTTTAAATACCAAGACTTACGAGCAATATGTAATGAATTTAATTAAAGCATTGAACTGCTATGGTACTTATTAGTATGTTTCAATGTATTTCTTGAAAGAACTATATACCGTGATGACTATGCTCTATTCCTTATTTTTCATATATTAACTATGTAGTCTCATAATATCCACACATATTTTAAGGTGGAAGTTGGAGCACCAGACAATTATAAGACTAAACTCAGAGGAGAGGGAGAGCCTCACATGGACGGGGAGCCCGGTGACCTGGTGATAGTGTTCAAGACTGAAAAACACCCACATTTCACTCGCAAAGCTGATGACCTTTACACCAATGTTACAATTTCATTACAGGTTCGAGTTCATTTGTTTATTTTATTTATTAGGGTAACAATAGCTAAAAGCCAATTAGTTATCTGCAATGACAATTTAAAAAACTCATCCTTTTTTATACACTCAATAAAAAACTAGCGATTGCTCAGGTGGGACAATAGTGTGTACTTGTCTGCTGTCAAATACAGATGACAGTGAAGATATAACCCACCAATCTCATAATTTTCATTAATCTAGTTAAATAAGCTACAAGTAAAATGATCGAGTTAAAATGTCATATCTAATCAAAGTTACTTAAAATACATAGTAACAACCTTTATTTGTTAACAAAAAATATTGGTAATAGTTACTATTGTGATGTTAATATAGATGTAACAAAAATTTTGTGTTAATTTTATAGGATGCACTAACAGGCTTCACATTGGAAATTGAACACCTCGATGGACACAAGGTGACAGTGACTCGAGACAAGGTCACATGGGCGGGCGCACGTGTTCGCAAGAAGGGTGAAGGCATGCCCAACTTTGACAATAATAACCTTCATGGAAATCTCTATGTCACATTTGATATAGACTTCCCTAAACATGATTTTACTGAAGATGAAAAAGAAGGTAAATAGTTATCATTGACATTGTTCTTTAAAATGTAATCCACAATTTCTAACGCAAACTATGGAAAGTTGAATAAAGGAGCATATATACATGTATTTTTAAAATTGAATATTTCATACTGACTTGTCACTTTTCTGCTTGTTCCAGCACTGCGAAAAATACTTAAACAGTCAACAAATAATAAAGTGTATAATGGACTTTAGAAGGTTTTGCAATATTATTTATTATTAAGTAGTGAATTGAATGTGACAGAGTGAAGTGTCGTTAATGTGATGCCACAAGTTCGTGTTGCTTGTGAACAGTTATCAGTTTTTACTAAATAAAACATCTTGATATTCATATTGTTTCATTTTATTAATAAAAATAACACTATTACATATAAGCATTTAGTAGTAACACATTATTTACTATAATTACAATCTATTTACTAGATAACAATAAATTTATTTATAGCAAAAAATATTTTTTCTCAAAAATCTGATAAATAACGTAGTATTGATATACCCGAGTTGGTTTGACGCACTTTTTTTAAAAAAAGATCATGAGATCTAAATGGCACAATATTTAATGCTGTTACCGAGGGATATGATATAGAGTATAATAATTATCTTGTACATATTTTTTTTATTAAAGGTCACTAAAGAACAATAGAATGTTTTGTACATCTTTTCGTGCTTAATGTAATGAAGGCGAACCAAATTCATTGATTACAAATTATGTGAAATTATGTGAACATCTGGATATTAATGGCTTTTTAATCCCATTGACCTCCGTTTAGCAGGGATAGAATATATCATCTTCTATATGTACTAAATTTCTATTGTGCAATTTGGTATTAATTAACTTTTATGGTTTACTTTGTTTTTGTGTGCAAAATGCTGAATCCAAAATGTTCCTTGACAAAAAACAATTAATGCCACAGAAAAATGTCTAAACTGTTCATAGTCCCATTGTCTAGGCTACCCAGATTGAGTGGAGTTTAATGATATTTGTGCATCCAGTTTTTATATCATCAATTTGGGCAAATAACATACTGCAGGTACTCATTGAACTCATCAGCAACTAGCAACAATTACACTAGTATTCTGTGTTCTCGTTTTTTTATTGATTGTTTATTATTTATTGAATTTCTTTTGAATAGGAGAGAGTTGGAGACTGGTGGCGTTTACCAAATGAGCAGTTTTGTTGACATTGAGTTGTAATTACAAAATTAAGTTCCCCAGGGTTACTTTTCGGATGAAGGAGATCTTTGAGGCCCTAAATTTAAATCGTAATCAGGACTTTTCCACGAAGTCAAGGTGTGACGTGTCGGGCGCCGCTTAGGCAAGTAGGCACGAGTCGGCGGGCGCGGCACCGGGCGCGGTGGGCGCCAGGTGCGGTGC
Organism: Agara michaeli; assembly: GCA_018245675.1. Classification (NCBI taxonomy): domain Eukaryota; kingdom Metazoa; phylum Arthropoda; class Insecta; order Lepidoptera; family Hesperiidae; genus Agara; species Agara michaeli. Next base: position 5,636 of record DWDX01002495.1, read on the forward strand.
GGCAGCCTGCAGCACGCTGTTCACGACGGCGCGCGCCAGATAGCCTAGCGTGACACCGGCCGGCGCCGCCGCCAGCGCGCCCTCGCCGCGCAGCGCGCTCTCCTCCGAGATGCCCGTGTCCTGCCGCACACGTTGCATATATCAATTTAAACCGTTCTAAAACCATCGATATTATATATAACCATTCCGTGATACGGATTACCTTCGACGTCAGTTTCGGTCGCTTATATACTTTGTATGTTTTCTGTTGTACAAGATCCAGTACTATCGACTATTGAGTAAAAGTGTTCTCTGGACACTACATTCTAGTAAGATTTTAATTAAATAAATTACATATATGGGTCATGAGTAATTGAGCAAAAAATATTGGTGATTGAGAGAAGGTTCTTCAGAGTCAAATCGATTGGAGTTTAATAAATAGTATCGCAAGATAATTTTTATGTAGAAATCAATATAACATTTTTGCACTGAATGTGTACTATATGTTAACACTTCATCTCTTTCCTTTTTCCCCATACCCCAAGCGATATTTACCGTTCCGATGTAGAACCGCACGACGAATGCGTCGTGCGGTTGCGGCGGGGCGTACCTTGGCGTAGGTGAGGTGCGCGTCGTCGAGCAGTCGGTCGAGGTCGAGCGGCTGCTGCAGGTACAGCTCGGGGTTGCGGCGCAGGATGGCGGCCAGTACGCACAGCAGCTCCACGCACAGCTGGCGCCGCGCGCCGCCCGCCACGCGCACCAGCGCCGCCTCCACCAGCAGGGCGAACGACAGCTCCGAGCGCGACATGTTTACCAGCGTCGGCTGTGCCGGGATCATGTGCCCCTGCGCACCAGAAGTACCAGAACCGATATGCCGTAACTATGCGTCAAATATTATCGAGGTGCATAATTTAAAAAAAAACAGACGAATTGAGTACCTCCTCCCTTTTGAAGTCTGTTAAAAATTCGCCGACTTCGTTTACCCTAATGCGTGAACCTCTTCGTTCTCTTGTTAATTTTAGCAAATACGCATTGTATAGGTTCCATGGTAATGTAAGTTGTAACAACAACAATGTCTACATGTAAAAAAAATGCAATAAAAGAATCATAAATGCAAACTGTACTTGTACTATGATCCCCTTCGGCGTGCGTAAAAGGATATCCCATACTTGAATGTAAAAATGTTTCGGCACGCGACACAAGCAACCTTCGAGTTGCCGACGCTGCAGAGGTGTCAATCTGAAAACATGTCGTAAGCAAATTAAAACGCTTCCGCCATTTTCTCTGAGTCATCAGTCCCGATTGCGACTTAAACTGTTATTCGCCAAATAAGTGGACTGATGACCGAGTAATTATATTATTATAATATATTAAATAGATAGATATTAAAGGCTGTGGTAGACCGAATTTACTCAAAAAGGAAATCGGACAAGAGAAGGAAACAATACGAAGAGTTAGTATTTAAAAGCTCGCAACGAGCGACCGCACCCGCGCTCCTCGGCCCAGTCGGAGACGGTGAGCACCTCCTGCAGCAGCGAGCGCAGGCGGTAGGGCGACAGGCCCTCGAGCGCGGCCTGCCGCCGCTCGGGGAACAGCCGCAGGTACGTGCGCAGCGCCTCCAGCACCCAGCCCACGCGGATCTTCAGGATGCCGCGGAACATCTCCGGGCTCGTGCCGATCAGCCGCCCGCAGTACAGCACTATTTCCTGACGGACGATATATCGCGTTCGCGCATTTTTAACATGACTCGACGTCGACAGTTGAACTCAAAGAAAACTCCCGTTCGCGAAAGAGAGGATGTAAAAATATTACCTGTTGCAAGACGGCTCCTATGACGTCGTACGGCTGGATGGTGGAGTACATCACGGACTGAATCTCGCCGGGCGTCATTGGCTTGTCGAACACGGTCTCCTTGTGGCCGATCACACCCACGGTTAACTGAAGAACAGAATAGAAAGTCTAGATCGCCCTTTCGTAAGCTCCGAGTCGCGGCCCCCGGGGCGAGCGAGCAAATACACAAAATGTAAAATGACAAAAGTATAGATGGCGATTCGGCGGCGGGCGGCGGTACCTGCTTGCCGTTGACGAGCACGGTGGTGATGAAGGGGCTGATGGAGTCCACGGTGTGGCTGAGCAGCGACGAGCAGTAGCGCACGGCGCGCCAGTGACGCAGCACGCCCGCGCTGTGGTACAGGCTCTTCAGCGCCTCCAGCGCCGTGGCATCACCCACCTGCGTCGCGCACTCCGTGCATTAGTAAATAATCGTAGGGCATTTAGGTTGCTGCTTAGACATTGCCGGGACTATTTAAATTCAGACCAGTTTATGGATTGCAGTGACCGATTACTCTGGATGCCCTTCGTGTTCTGCTACTTTTTTTTGTATTTTATTGTAAGATAGGCTTGCGTTTGACTACTGTGCTACCGTTAAATTACATTCTAATAAAATGATAGTATATTTTTTTAAGATAGATGAACTTGATAATCGTGTGCTCAATGCACTTGCATGTTAGTAAAAAAAACATTAATATTGAACTAAAAATAAATACTGAGAACAAATTGGTCGAAAACGAGCGATATACAATGATACAAATGGTACTAAACCGATATTGAAAGAAATCATGCAACTATATATAGCATTTGGCAAAAGAAGAGTTGTTTACCTCGTACATAGGCCCCTCCCTCTCCATGAGTATGCCCCAGAGCTGGCTCTGCGCGAAAATGTTATCCGTGGTGCGTAAGGCCTCCACGACATCGGGGGTAGGCCTGTGCTTGTAGGCCTCGCAGTCGAGCGGCTCCTCGCGGTAGGTGAGCGTGCGCGGCACGTCCGTCAGCGATTGGTAGCCGATGTAGTCGTGCTCCAGCTGACGGAACTGCGTGAACATCTCCGACGGGAACTCGCCTTGACTCATGAAGTCCAAGTGTTCTGTGCAAGTGTAAAAAATTATGAGATGACAGCTCAATTTACTAAAAATATCATATCGGTGGTTTAATGGATTTTGTTATAGATCTCCATGCAAATATCAGAAGACTCCTATATTCGCTTTTTATCGTTTAATGCAAAAAAAAGTAAATTTTAACGTAAAATATCGATGTTTCTTTATTAGCCACTACGGTTTTTTTACATACTTATTATTATTAATACAGTATCGGCAGATTCCGTAGATTATGACACGATCTAATCAACTGGACGTTCAGCGCCATCTCAGCGAGATACGGTTCCGTTTAAACCCAAGTAAGAGAAAACAACGGCACGTAAGCGTCGTGCAAGTAAGCGAGAGTAATGAGTTATTTGTTTTGATTTTACCTATACAAGAACTCGATATCAAATTTTGCAGTCTCCCCAAGCGCACCTTGACGCCGTCGCAGTGGCCCTTTTTGAGCATCGCGAACAGGTCGAGCATCTGTTTGAAGTGCGGGTCCCGCATGTGCTCCTCGCGCACCAGCAGGCACACGGTGGGCCGCCCCGACAGCCTCCAGTATCTAAGAGTGTACATCAATAGATACCAATAACATTCCGGACACTAAAACATCGTTTATTTTCATTTATCGGTTCATAGTTAAACTGTGTATATATCATTATGGATTTCGTCTACATCGATCGGCATAAAAAGGATACGCAACCGAAAGATACATTTATTCCCTGTCCCATTCTTTGGACGATCCTGTAGCCGAATACACCTCCGATGTAACAGTATGTTCGCATATTAAAATATACAACGTTTTATCGTGCCTCAAGTAGAAAAAAAACTTAATATATATGTAAAGATGTCGGTTCAGTAACACGAAACACTCACTTGCCAACAAATTGCAATTCCGTCTTGATGTCATCAATGAGAAGGGCCATGTCTCTGTACAGATAGAACTCGGACACTTCAAATATCAGCGGATAACAGAGCACCGTCATTCCGCACACTCTGTATATCTGAAAACGTTCAATGTTTTGTAGAATTGTATTTTAAAAGTTAACAATTAAACTGTGCACATCGCTGTATTAGCACCTTACTGGTGCCCAAGGAGCCGACGGGCCGGATGGGGCGCCCGGTGAGCTTCAGTTTGGGGCACACTCCTAATTCCCGATACACGTGGACCAGTTGCGTCGAACTGCACACCTGCAATATTGATTTATAAATAACCACAACATTCAACTAACAGAATATGTCTGCACTCTACAATTTGAAAACACAGGAAAAAAAACTAAGGTTTACACCGATTATAATAGTGTGTACTCCAACTTACTTGGACTGGCTCAACTTCGTGCGGCGTCTGAGTCTGGATCCCGTAGGTGCCCATCATGGCCTGCAGCCTCATCGACTCTGCGATCAACACCACTTGCACCACCAAGTCCGTGGCTATACCCTGAGTTTTAAACGATCATGTCAACATAATGGATTTATTTTCAATTACATAATGAAAACTGTTGACGTAAAGTATCTTCCGTAAAGTAAATATAAATATAAATATACTTGGATCTCTTGCCGGGGATTTAGACACGAAAAAATTCACTAATAAATAAATACATAAATATATAATAAATGAATAAGATTTCAGACATACAATATTACAGCTAGTTTAATTGTTTGGGGCCTGTGTAACCTGTCCACATCATATTAAAAAATTGTAAACAAATGAACATACACTGCCAAAGCAAGTTACTTGTTACATTTTTGAGCAATTTCTGAAGGCTAGAAATCGAATTTTGTAAAATTTTCGGAAGAGAAAAAATCGAAAGAAAACAGATTAATATGTGTGATGACAACTAAAAGAGAATAGATTTACAGGGAACACTTAACAGTTAAAATTTAGATATAATTCTGCCATGCCTAACACATAACATATTAATAATTACTTGCAATATGCAACAATCATATTATACTCCGGTACATATAAAAGTAATGTAGCCAATAGGTGCAAAAAAATGTGCAAAGATAAAGGAAGATAATATGTATATATACGTAACATTAATTTTTTCATGCAAATCTAATACAATTATTATTGAATTTTTTTTCGTGCGATTTATATGTAACGTTTGATACTCACAAAGGTCGGTTTGGCCTGTCACATGTTGCATGAAATTAAATAAATATACATTAAAATATCTCGATAGAAGTAACCGACGATATGGTATTGAACTAAATAAATGATAGTACACGTAATGTAGCGGTAGAGGGAAGGGGCGGCGTCACCTGGAAGGCCGAGTAGCGGCCGGCGCGGCGCGGCCGGTTGTAGGACGGCAGGTAGCGGCGCACGGGGTCCAGCTCGTTGACGTGCAGCAGGCCGCCCGTCAGCAGCTGCGCCAGCACGAACATCGCCTGCGCCCACAGGAACAGCCCGCCCGTGTCTGCTCGACCGTTCGTGAGCACACCGTTTAAAATTGCTCTTTTCACATGATAATATTATTTTCTCAATATTTTGCAGAGCAAGAATTATGTTTGCGATGGCTTTCCAAAATTCAAATGTTAAGGCACCGCCACCGAACACATTCCATTACTGCTTCAAAATATGACCAATGACAGGCGTTCAAGATAATAACAACAGTACTGCTCCGATCTCAGAGCTGTGGATGGCACAAAAAGTTTGTTAACTTTAGATCATTCGCATATTTGAAGTTGATTTCATATAACGTCCATGTCTTACCGTGATTATTTACAACCGACGGACTACCGGGGTCCAGGACTCTTGGATAACATTGGAAAACTCAGCGTTTTGTGTTTAATAATTATAAAGCAAAAACAAATAGATTTTAAAAAGTCTTTAGCAGTTGTAACAAACTATGGTGTTATTCACATAAGTTAGAAGCATATAAAATTGTGAACACTACTTTACCTACTCACACATTTTTAGACTAAAGCATGTGTTAAAACAACTAGTTTGTTTGATTTAGATATATAAGTGTGTATGTGCAGATAACAAATATTAGTCAAAACATACATATCCTTATCAAGGGAATTCTAATACTACAGCAATTATGTTAATGTATCCGTTCACCAGAAAATTAGACAAAAGAAAAACAGATCATTCTCAATGCGCTCATAAATTTACCTTTATTTTCGTTATCGCCGGGTTGGCCTGTAAGTATAGGTTTCGTGGTTTATACACAGCAGATTAATACTAATAAATTTCTGTGGAGACGATGAATACAAATAATTTAAACATTTGGAAAAGTCCTCAAAGCACATGTCCCGTTACATACTATTAGAATGTTTCAAAAAATATATGAAAACAGACTTACTGGCCGGTACCCTTCGAACAGAATAAGGTTCGCTGCGTTCATTGTCAATGCCCTCTCGAGGCACGTAATAATACCACGGTATCACAGGATCTATAATAAGGAGAATAACATTTCTTAAGAATCAGATGCACTCGACATATATATTTCAAAACAAACATGACAACAGGCAATGTCACCTCCAAACTCGTCCATGTATATTCGAGACTTCAACAGCCTCTGGTACTCCTCCACCTGATCGGGCAGCGTCCTGAACACGCCGTCAATGATCATCATCACATAGAACAGAGGCCACTCCGACTCTATCCCGTCGAACTCCTTCAACTCCCCTTCATTGTAGTATCTCCTGTTCGGATCCTCGAGAACGCACTTGTAGCCGTCTCTGCTGAATCTCTTAAACCCGTATCTGCCCTGCAATCTAGTCAGTATGTTCGTCTTCGTCAGCTGGACGAGCAGCTCCTCGTGCGTGGCGAACGCCGGGAACGAGATTGTGGGCAGAAGTGCAGCATCTACGCCCTAAAAAAAACGAAATACTTATATTTTTTTTTACATTCTCACTAACTATGGTTTTACCGTGGTTTTATCCGCGAAGATTAGTAGGATTCATTTTCGTATTATGAATTATACTGTGAAAAAGGTCACTCATAGCGTAATTATGACAAAGAAAATTTCATAACGTTTCAGGGATTATCCTTTTTTCTCTCTGTTCCTAACTACGGTTGTCTCATTTCCTTATACCACGTGGTTATATTCTTGGCGTCGTAGTAAAAATATTATGGAGATTACTATTTAAGCTAAATAACATATAAATCAGTCAGTACCTTTGAACTGGATTCACGCGGCAACATCGTTTCGAAAATACTTCTGTTGCGATTGTGTGCATCGATGTCCACGTAGATAACACTCCAGGAGGCTCCCTTGTCGCCGAACAGATTACAACCATTAATCGCTTCAAGCGCAGCTTTGGCCATGCCTGAAATATTCATATAATACATATCGATAACAATAAATAAAGTCCAGCTTCTTTGAATTAAACGTAATAGCTCAACTCCGTTATTTTTAATAATATGTATTTAAGTAAGATTCATAACACTGATATTGTCTATATATATTTATATGCATCCATCATCTTACAGGAGTGCGCTCCCGGACGTAGACCTCCCTATATTTACTTATTTATATCTACATTGTATAATCTAAGAATTAAAAGGCAATCACTAAATTATGTGACAAGATTCGTTGAGTGTAGCTGCCAAAATAATGATAAAGATGAATATCATATAACATTAAATTAACAGCAATTAAAACTCGCTATAAAGAAATATCAAAAAGCTTAAATACCTATAGAAGAGGCATGAATCTCGGGCTTGCCGTCGTTGTATTTCGTCCCCCGTTCCCACATGCCATAGTCGGGGGTGCGGTAAGCGCGTTCCACGTAGTATACCAGATTTTGAACAAAGGCAACTTCATCCTGAAACAAAATTTAATTTGCCTTATATAATCAGACTAAATGTAATACATTGAATAATAATTATTATTAACCTTACAGTGTATAGAGAGTAAAGTGTATAAACAAATCTATACTGAAACTACTATCATGAAAGTTGGTTATATATAATATGTATGTGAGACACGAAAATATTTTCGCGCCATCTGGTTCGGCACTAGATGGCGCTGCAGCTTATCAAGTTTGTATGGATTTATTTTTTCAATCAGAAATGTGAAAATGTATAATTTAAATTATAATTGAAAATAAAAGTTTACTGTATCATATTTTTTAACTAGCCCTGAGTAATATAAAAAAATATATTATATTTTATTATCATACTAAAAAAGTCTCACAAGTACAGCTAGTGATGGTTTAAGATTATATATGAAAAGAAAATTTACATAAATACATTATTTGGTAATATTTTATATATATAAAATTTACATTTACATGCACTATTTGAACAGGCATATAATGTAAAAAAAATTGTCCTTCAAAACCTTACCTGTGTGTAAATGATCTGCAATCCAGCCGTAATCATTTGCACTAAAAACAGTAAGTAAAGTGAAACAACATCAATCTGCAAATGATGGTACTGGTCATCGGTCAGGACCGGCTCTCCGGTAGTGAGGTGGAATTTCACGTGGAGAGCATGCGCTGCACTCTGTCGGGTTTTGAATGCTTCTACCCGCGCCGACTGCTTCACCCAGCACTCTAGAATTCCGCGCATACATTTCACTGTGCTTTGCCCTAATTCATGAGATTTGCCCCGATCATCATCGATTCGTCTGAAAATAATAAATAAGTGACATTGGTGGTATTTAGAAATCAGATATGTATCTGAGAGACATCACCAAATTTTATGAATTCACTTCTGACTTTGCCTTGAAAGGTACTCGATAAAGTATATCTTGGTACAACTGATTGCAATTTATTTCCATAATTTAATAACCTTGTATATAATAAATAGTTAGTGTCTCACAAATATAACAACCAAATTAAATCTCCGTAATTAAAACATCGAACACTACATTGACATGTCATATCATACAGGTCCCTAACTGCCTGCTATAGTTCCACAAAATATCTATCCTTATAGATGCGCTGTTCAATTACCACAATTGTTAATTAAATCATATTCAAATCTTAAACCTTAGTAATACAGTTATGTTAGATACTTTACCTGTAAGCCTGATAAAGGCCCCATACAGCTGCGGCACAGTAAATACTATCTCTTACACTGCCAATGTGGAGATCAGAAGAGAGTACTGGAAAGAGCCCAGTTATGGGGCTTTGGAATCTAAGCAATTGTCTTTTTACTGTAAATGTAGAATGAAAGTTCATTAAAAAGGATCATAATGCAATGAGTGCATGCAAAATAAACAATTAAATTTACTTGTTATGTAACCTCACACCTGTAAACCCCTGAGGGGTAGGCAGAGGAGTGTAGTACACCCCCACATTTCACCAGTTAAGTTTTAAGTCCCACAATAGAATAGTTGGTGAGCCTACTTCCATGCACCGGGCACACATCCAGACTCTGAGTCCCTACTAGAAATTCTAAGTAAGAAAAATCCAACAGTACCCAACCCGGGATTTGAACCCAGGATCTCCCGATCGACAGTCGCGCTAGCAACCGCCTGACCAACGAGGCAGTCAAATATATAAAATGTAGCTTCCGTTACTGTGGGGGTGTACTGTACACCTCTCTGAACTGAACTGTGGGGTTGTACTGTACACTCCTCTGCCTACCCCTTAGGGGATTACAGGCGTGATGTTACGTT
>DWDX01002496.1:0-15110 GCA_018245675.1 Agara michaeli
TATGTATGCTTAGATCTTTAAAACTACGCAACGGATTTTGATGCGGTTTTTTTTAATAGATAGAGTGATTCAAGAGGTAGATTTATATTTATAATAATATATGTGATACGTCGAGGCGGCGGGGGCGGGATGAAGTCGCGGGCAAAAAGATTTTTCCATTGTCGATATCAATTATAGTGCTTACAATATAAGAGCATTTTCAAACGGTTTATGATTATTTCATTGTAGTTAGTGAGAGCTGCTTCAGTAATTATAGATAAACACAGTTATACACTAGCTGTTATTCGCGGCTTTGTCCGCGTGGTCAAAAGAACTTATTTTGTTAACACTGCGTCATTGCGCCTGTTACCCCATCTATAGCGGTTATATCATTAACACACGATTTCCCAGGGAATTGAAATATTTTTCTACGAATAAAGTAGCCTATATCACTCTCCAGTCTTTCAAGTACCTCCATGCCAAAAATCGCGTCGATTCCTTGCTCCGTTTTCACTTGAACGAAGCACAAATTAACACACTTTCGCATTTATAATATTAGTATGGAAGTATGGATTTGTAACTGCTTTTATATCTTATATACATACATATTACATACTTAAACAACTCTATTGTGCTATCTTTAAGTTAATTTAATTTGTTGCTTATGTTCATTGTAATTAAAAACTAGTGAATTTCTGTGGTTTTATTAACTCATGTTTCTTTTTATACCAAGAGACTAGTAACAAAGGAGCAAACTAATAATAATAGTTGGGGACAATTCGATACACAGCTTTCTGCTTCCAAATTAGTCCATTAAATACCCGTGTTATGGTAACCGGACAGCTGATAAACATGCCTTATTACACACGGACAGAATAAACAGATGTGCTTTTTACAAAAACATTGGTCCTAATCGGGAATCGAACCCACGACCACCGGTGCAGCGACCGTGAACTCTAAGAGATGTTTAGAAGTGTTTCTATTTCTATTTCCAGTTTGATTTGATCCTTATAATTGCTAGATAAGATAATACTCGTAATCTTAAGAATCGGTGTTCCATGAACATGAGGAACAATGTTGCCGTAAGTATTTTGTTATTGTTAATACAAACGTATCACAGCTCAATTAGAACGAATGAAATGAGCGAATGATAAAGAGCTATACTAATTTTAAGTACCAGTCTATTTGTGCAAGTCGATAATTTAGTTTGAATGATTGTCGATTTGAATGAATGATTCTTGCATAGTGTCATAACTATTATTTGCCTGTTTATTTTTAATGTATTTAATAAGTTTTTTGTAATATATGTACCTATTAAAAAAACTTCGCGGCACAATATTTTTTCACGTCGGAAGCATTATTTTAGAATTACGATTTATATAGTTTTTAATCATTTTCGGCTGCAGCCATTTCTACGTCCCACGGCTGGGTAAGGGTCACTCCGGCTGCTACGGGAAGCCTGGAACAAGCCCGCCGCTCTGTTTCAATACATATTTGCGAAGATTCGATTCCTAATCGTTACAATTTAGAGCCTTATCCAAACCCCAATGAGAACGATTTAATATTGAACTAGTGTACACAGTTCGTAGTGAAAGAATACGAGGACTCGTTCACAGTGCTCGTGGACGTCGCGCCGCCAGCCCGCTGATGTGACAGACCGACAGCGTGACTAGTGCGGTGCTGACGCCAGCCCGCGTGCGTGCATACGTTACGTCGCCCCGCTAATCCGATGGAGATCGCTCGCGAGCTCCGATCGGTGTGAATGGTCGGACCGTGCGGTGTGTGATGGTGGATGGCCGCGTGCAGCGCAGTGCAGTGCGGGTGCAGTATGGGTGCGCGCGCCGCCGTCGTGTTAGCGGCGCTCGCGCTGGTCGCGCCGGCAGCCGCCAGGTATCAGGTCGGTTTTCCATCACCATCACATAAATATGAAATATAAAATTGTCTTTTTTTTGTTACTTATTGGTATAAGCAATTAAGAAGAACAAGATATTGATTTTTTAATACTCAATTTTATAAATAACAGCTATGATTTCTAAAAATACCTTGATATTTATAACCACCTATATATAACCAAGGGTTAATGCTTTAAGCCTAACGCAATATTTAATGTATATTCTTAATTTTACTAGATGAGGCTATTTGAGTTTATTCTACAATATTCCATATTCTACAATATCAAAACAAAATAGTAATATTATCATTCATCAATTAACTATTTTGTTACTTGGCAATAAAACCCCAAATCATTTCTAATTATCGTCAAAGATACGTCGACAATATATATATAACTCACTATTAATAAAATGTTATGGAAATATATGTGATGTTCATTAAGGTTAACTAAATGAAATTCAATCGTTTGCTGGATTTGTATTGAGTAAATGTGATTACATTATTAGTTTTCATAATATCTATGAGTCGATATTGCAATATTTGGGTAGGTCGTTTATCATCATTTATTTATTTTACATTCGAATTTCAATTACGTCATATTGTAGGTATTGAATGCAATATCATTAGAAGGTATATTTTTATTTACATTAAACAAATCATGACACATTCATAATAATAAAAATAGAATGGATATTTACAATATGTAATAAAGGAAATACAAACTAAAAATTTACAACAAAAAATTTCGTCTAAAATGTCCTTTTGTGGCATGGTTCCCAAAACACTGGCGGCGTTCCCGCGCTGTATAGTGAGGCTGAGCCTCTGCGCGAAATAGTCGCCAGCCCTTTGAATGAGGATTAATATTGTAGAAGAAAAAAGAAAAAACACACATCCAAACTGACAGCTATCGTGCCAATAGACAAACGTCATCAGATCAAATAAAAATTGTTAGTCAATGGATACAATTAAATAAAATCGAAATAAAATATCTAAATAGTAGGTATGTCTTTAATCATTTGAAAAATAGAGATGGTAGGTGCCATCCTTTAAACAATGAACCCATTCGACCTTCTGCAGATCATCGTGAACTCCGTTCAGGGGTACCGGTGGCTTTTAAACATCGCGACCGACTGCTACCCCGTCGTTATGATGTCGAAACTGCACACGGCTTAGTTAGGAACCTTGGAAATGGGCAACCATGGCGTCGATGCAAATATTTCAAAGTTTGTACAGAACTTTCACATCGATGTTAAACTATTGTAGCAAAAGCGAGGCGGCCTTGACGACGATAACCGACCATGTCGCTCAATCTTCCCAAAGCACGCCGGAACTGCGTCAAGGAGCAAACTCAACGGAATCCAGCACTTCGGTCTCGAGCGAGACGTCCTGTACGAGCTGGACGACGGACGACACGCTCAGCATGATCTCGACACCGTGGACCACCGAGTCCTGGATCACCGACAACTCGTGTGACGATTCCGAGTGGTATCAGTGCGAGGAGTCGTCCACTTCCAATGTCCCGGAAACGTCAGACTCTTACGCATTCTCAACGCTACTGAACTCGCTCAGCCAAGCCACGTTGACAGTGTTCAGTGTTCGGGAGGTCGACGCGGACGAAAGTCAGACCATTCGCCCGGCAAATAGCGGGGAAACGTTCGATCTGTCCAGCACGTTTAGCTCGTGGACGCTGGAGACGTTCACCAGCCCCGGGTGGCTCTCGGCAATCGAGTCCAGCGTTGTGCAGGTTAACTATCCATGGAGTCCGTTCACCGTGGCCAGCTGCACAGACTCGTATCCGAGCAGCGTGCTCACGAAGAGCCAATTCAGTTTTCCGTCGTGTACGACACTCAACACTGAGGTCAATTTCTTGAACGGACTAGACGTGACCCACGAAGATCACAGTACAGTTTTAGTAGTTTGAAAAATGATAAAAAGCGAATATGATTATTTAATTTTATGACATAATTTATTAACGCATTTCAATAATTATCAAATAAATAAATAAAACAATTCTACAATAATATATCGTTTATTTATATTTTTCTAAAACCAAATTGCTACATTTTACCAACACAGTATAATACTGTAATTATAAACGAAAGAATACAATTAAATACATAATGTAATATACATTTGAGGTATGACTATATGCTGTAATCCGTTCGTGTGCCTCTTATATCAGTACTATGTATGATTCTGAATCAAGTTTAATGTAGACCGTTCTCGATTTCCATACAATTACTTTACTTAAACAAATTCAACCGAACTGTTTATCCTGCATAATAGCAAATCAGTGGCTACGTATTAAAAAAGTAGGTATTCGTTGGCCAAAGATCATCCACCGAAACAATTCATTGTCGTTTTAATACGTCGACATTTATTATCTATTGAAATCTATGCTTTACATATATAATACCTATTCAATACTAGCGTGATAATTGGACCGTTTTAAAGTTATCGATTACCTGCTTACAACTGCTCATGCTGGTTATATATTGAAATAAATCATACGCTGCAACAAGTCCCTCAGTTAAATGCCCAAACTAGAAAACGATGGCTCCCTGTAATAGGTATATCGATTCTAATTTGAATATTGAAGATAATAAAATTGTGCGTACTGTTGAAATAAACTTCAGTATTGCATTAACGTTTATTGACGATAGATATAGATAAGATATACGTTATTACATTTTAATGGCGCCCCAACCGAGCGTATGCGGATGCCCGTGTCGACTAGAGACGGTTAAAATAAGCGATCGCAGCTCCATCTCTACAATCCAAAGTTAATCGCGACACATTGCAAAAGTCACAATCGTCACGGCATTCCACATTTGGCAACATGTTCCGATGGCTTATAATCAGTTTGGTTATAATCTGCCCTCTCTGCCCATTGGACGTCATTTAACGTCGAACTACATGCGTCGCGTATCAATACGCTTTGCTTTTATTCGACGAAAGGTACATTTTGTTTTGATCACGTTTAACATATCTAATAAATTATGTATCGTCACTTGGTAAGGTCAAAATATCAAGTGCTGGCACCGCATATCGTTTGCTTAAATCACTCTATTACTTGTAGTTTGGATCGACAACATATTTGACGTGAAACTCTTGAATGTATTATTGCTTAGGGACGTTGCACAGTCCGATGACGGTCTTGTAGTATTTAGGCTCGCTGATACTGTCTACCAGGAAGCTCCCCAGGTCGTACTTCGAGATGGTGCGCCCTGGCGACTTATCTGGGTTCACCTCCACTGTGATTTCACGGCTGGGCTCATCTACAAAGAAATTGAATGCATCTTGACTCTTTAAAAAATATTTTTTTAAATTTACTCAATCATTGCTACAGCTGATGAAAGTTTGCCTTGTTATACTACAAACGCCGTGGTTTGAGGTTCAACTATCAGAGATAAGTCCACCGTTTCCCCTCCATACAATGGCGCAGAAATGGAGACATGAATTGTCAAGCCCTTGTCGACCTACCTGGCTTCAGATTTCGTAGGAATGAAGCTGATTGCTTGCTTGCTACCTTCAAAAATCACTCACCTGCAATGTGCGGCGGCCAGACGGAGATCCAGTTGAGACCGCTGTCCTTCAAAGCCTCGTGCATACGTCGATGGTCCTTCGTGATGTCCACGAATCTCGGAGGAAGCTTCTCAGGCTCGTAAAAAAGGAAAGCCGATACGCAAACGGAAACCGGTTTCACGTTCTTGGCCCTCATGCCGTCCACGATGTGTTTCATCCCTTCCGACATATCCGTCGTGGGGTCCAGGCTGTTCCTGGTGCCGAGCGCGACCACGACGCCGTCGGTGCCTTCGATCGCGTTCGTAACGGAATCCGGCTCGAGAACATCCCCCGTGACCACTTCGACCTTGTCTTTCAACTCTTCGGGAATCTTCGACGGGTCGCGCACGAACGCTCGTACCTCGAGGCCTGAGAAGTAAAACGGAAAATACTGAGATTAAATATAATTTTGATGTAAAACATCTAATAGCAAATTTGGACGAGAATCGAAACGTTCTATGGCAAGACGCCGTTCGGCAATCTCCGCGCTTTGTCGGTTCCTTCCGACTTAGCGAGCGAACGCGAACATTACAGCTTAATTTATAGTAAATAATTTGTGATACTGTAATACATAATTTCATCACAAATTAAATAACAAAATAATATATATTCGTCTTGGTGCACATTCCTGGTATTCTGATTTGGCCCGCGGCGAGTCAGCAGTACGTGTCGGCTTAACTTTGCCAATATAGCCATGCACTTATAAAGTATTCGTGTTTTAAACATCTCGCAAGGTAAAACGGTTCAGGGCCGACGGATGGAAACTCGTTTCATTAACGAGTACATTGCATCAACACCGATCATACCTGTTAATAAAAATATGTGAAGTTTTTGTTTTTAAAGAAAAAACATATATCTCGTTTGAACGGATTTGTATTAAAAATGCTCTTTTAATCTTTTGTTTACCTTTATTATTATTATAATTATTTATCTTTTTTTATTTTAAACTCTCACCATGAGAGGAGACCCGGTCCAGCCGTGGACCAATAACAATGGTCGAAAAAA
This sequence comes from Agara michaeli, assembly GCA_018245675.1. NCBI lineage: Eukaryota > Metazoa > Arthropoda > Insecta > Lepidoptera > Hesperiidae > Agara > Agara michaeli. The sequence continues at coordinate 6,442 of DWDX01002496.1, forward strand.
AAGATAAATTTACAGATCTGTTGAAATTTTCAAATCTCCCACTCACTCTCATATAGATCTCCATTTCAAGTAGAACATTGAAATCAGACAAGTGGGTAACTATTGAGATTTGAACTGTAAACTCATAGGAACTGAGTATCGGGATAGATCTAAGGTCTAAAATCCAGCTCCAAGGTCGGTCAACCTTTGACTTAGCGAATGATATTGATACACAGCAAATGCAAATCCGTATTCGAACCCAGAGGGCAGTGGATTTAAGACATTTCAAGATTAACCCGTACGCGAATATCTGTGGATAATTCGGTATCTTATCTCGCATGTCAGTGAAGCAATGAGTGTCATATGAGTGATGTTCCAACTCGAGGAGGTTGCAGAAATGTTATCAATCCATAATCTAATTCAACGAAATATCATACTGATGGAATGAAGTATTTTTTAAATGACAAGCGCGACGGCTCCGCACGGGTTACAACAATCTATTTAAGAGTTGTCTATGTATACAGTGACTCATCACGATATCTTATTTATTTATTTACACTTTATTTGTAACACCTGAAACTAAAAGGTTGTACAAATGTTAATATATCTCTGGAACTATAAGGCGTACAGACTTGAAATTTAGCAGGAATATGTCTTTCGCTAAGTAGAGGTCAACGAAAAACGGGTTTTATGAAACTCCACCCCCCAGGGGATTGCGGGGGCGTAGGGGGGGGGAGGGATGAACTAGCGACCATTGTACCAAAGATTTACGATAACTATAAACTGTATGACGTTCATTAATTTAATTCAGTTCGTCAATTAATAAATGAATTGTACCAATTAACCTTGATAAGAATTACCGGTTACAAAACGTGATATATTTGCACAAAATTCACTTTGCAAACACATTATAACGTTTGTTTTTTAAACCCCTCACATTCGCCATTATGCGCTCACAGGATGTTACGAATGCAGTCTCCTGGTTTCGCGCGAAAAATGTTTCTCTTTCATCACGTACTATACGATGTCTTTCAACATCATAAAGCGATGTAAGCCTCAGGTGTATAGTATTTTTATATAATACGTGCAATACTGGGTACCGAGTTCACGGTCTTGTGTCGGTTTTAAATATCTTGCATGTATGTTAATATTAGTGTAATAATAAAGCAATTATTATGATTTTAAAATAATCGAATTTCTTAATTTTGTACGCCATAAGAGGCGAAATATGGATTGAACTACTAATTCTGGGAAACGGCTGAACCGATTTTAATAGGACTTCCGCTGGAAGATAAAGGAGGTTACAGATATAATTATATACATATTTTTATTACGCCCACACGCAGAAAAAACGAATGTGCTCATGACACGAATGTTTATATGAAATGATGAAATGAAATATTTATACAATTCAGTATGCAATAAATAATAAGAATAATAATAATAAATATTTATTTTCATCAGATGCCACAGACGCAAGTAAAAATACAAAGATAGAAAATAAAGATTACAAAAAGAAATAAAAAAAAAATCGTAATAATATATAAAAAATATAAGAAATATAAAGGTACCTATATAAATTCTTTCGCGGAGACCAAACTGACGGAACAGGGAAAAGGGCAGCTTGCACTAGATAGCGGGGTGCAAGGACCGCTTAATGTTGTCCGATTAGTGCAACTGTGCAATTCTTCCTTCGACCAATAAAATCGTTAAATGATAGACATTTGTTAACACGCTTTATATTAGTTTCAATTGTTACTATCTATCTATCTATGTAACCCAACCTTACAACTCAAATTTAATCCCCTTCCTACGTTCTTCTCTCTTATAAATAAACCAGTATTCGATCAGTGGTAGAAGTGCACTATATTTTTAACGTAAACGGAAAGTCGCGGATTCGATTCCCGCGCACAACACATTGTGTGTTGATCGCATTTATTTGGTCTGTTCGACCGTAATAATAATATCTATACATTTATATCACGTCTGTTATCAGCTGTGCGGTTACCATAACCATTTAATGGTGTCATTTGACATCAAGTAGCATCCTGTGGAATATTAACATATTATTATTATATGTCACTAGCTTTCGCCCGCGACTTCGTCCGCGTGGAATAGTGACTGGGCGGCATTTGAATTTTCCAGGATAATTCATTGTAAACTATGCAGATACAAACTACTTTGGTCTACTGTATATTTGTTTATTTGTTTCGATTTTTCATAGTAATGTACTTTTCATCAACTATTGCATCCCCATGTAGGTCGAAAGTTCAAAAACGCTAGAATTATTTTTATTTATTTCTTAGTAACTGCCTAAATACAACGTTTCATGGTTTTATCTTCGACAATGACGAACTTTCTTCCCACATTTTAACCCCTTTGTTCGCGTTAAAAGGTAGCCAATGTCGTTTCCCAAGGTCACGTCTATCTCGGTATCAAATTTCATTAAAATTGGTTTAACGATTTAAGCGTGAAAGCGTAGCAGACAGACAGAGTTACTTACACATTTATAATATTAGTAGGGATTGGGAAATTAGAGGCTTGCAGAACGTTTTACTCTTTAACCGTAATCGTGTGCCTACAATGCACACACGTATGCACGCACGTGTCAGCCCACGTGATCAGTCAAACCAATTGAGGAGTCCAACCTCTCCAATAAGCAGCCGGATGAGAGATGCGGGTTCCGTCGTCTACAATACCAAGTTGTAGGTTCGATTGCCAGCCAGTAGTTGTTATTGTTACAAGCCCGTGTATTTTTCCACGGTATATGTAATACATATGCATTTAGAAATGTACATATCTCCACATATAAAAATAAATCTCTATATCCCTTGGTGATACTTCTAGCGACATCATATTTATATATATAGACATTTTAAACATTCCTCAATATTAATTATATCACACTATAACGCAAAAGGATTTCGTAAAACACGACTGGATCTTCAGCATTATATTGGCATAGTAGATATCGAACTATCCAGAACAGTTATTTATTTTACTAGTAAAAAATAAAGTGTCTTTTACACAGTAAACAATTTTAGTTACGAGAAACGTGAGTAATATGAGTAGCTTCACAACAAGGTCGTACACAAAACTACGATCGGCCACCGAATAGTGAGTTCACGTGTTTGTTTCTATTCCACTTTTTAAAATTCCGAACAAGTTTTCTGAATGGACAGGTTATAAATATAATTAATGCAATGTCATTTGAGAACTGGCTGATGTGCTGATCTATTTGCATAATTTTTTTGAAACAGACCGAATACGTGTCATTTTTTAGGTATACCGTGAAAAAGAAAACGTAAACAAAGTCGTAGATACATGTGCCCCCCTACTGGTAATACGATTCATCAAAATTCATTAAATACAGATTCAGTCGCGTCTGATGCCTCATGTCACGAAGCCTTAGTCAATTTTGGCGCGAATGAATCAATGAAATTTCTTTATCATTTCTCATTATAATTATAATTTTAAAGATTTAACATTCAAAATATATTTTAAAGTGATTTAAATAGGTACCTAAATTGTATTGTCAACATCCATATTTTATTCAAACTAAGTAGTATTGAAATTTGAAATAAAATTAGTTCATGGTTAGAATTACAAAGTATTATTTTTCCACATCATGTTGATTTATTTAAAAAAAATAAACATAACTTTATTTTAATTACAACTTTATTTGTTGTAGGTATAAAGAAGTATTGATTATACCAATAATTACCTTTTTTAACCGCCGCCTCCAAAGCACAGAGACCGGTCATGCCGGTGGCACCAAAAATCACGATTTTCTTCATACCTGTATCGAATACGATTTGAATTAATACCTACCGTATTTATATTACAGATTTTCAATACTACAGAGCATTTTCTGAACCCTTTTGGTATCGATTAGATTAAAAGTTATCTAATACTCGCCTCAATCAAGCTAATATTGGTAGAATAAACGGATAAATAAAAACTTGAAATATACGATTTGTAGCGATAAAATTCTCAAGCGAACAAGTCTGCACTACGACGTATAAAAACTAAATAAAATTGATTTAAACGAACTTGCCGGCCGGAAAACAGAACTTCAAGTCACTAAAACACTCCCGCAACGAAACGAAATACTAATGATAGAGAGACGTTTTACAGGTCCTATTACTTTCTCTCTCACTCTAAGCTACAGATAATTAACATTATAAAAATACTATCTGAAAAATAACTACCGTGATACCCTATTTAGTTACAATATTCGGTTATGTTCACCATTAATTAAATCTGTAAAACAGCAAATATTTTACGTTATGATGTAATATTAAATTATGATTCAATATATTTACTATTTTATTGATTTCTTTGATTTTCTAAATATTTTTATTATAGCAACATTAATATTAACTAAACGTTATGATATTGCTATTTTGTTAAAATGCACGTTATTACATTTTAGGATAGAATACATGGTTTTAATGAGTTCTTTTTATTCAGATAGTATGAAATATTTCTGTTTTTCTTACAATTGAAATTTAAACACCCAGTAATTGGCTTTGGTTTTGAAATCCTTTCTGTTTTAAAAATTCAAAATTAACATTTTTAAATGTCAGAACAATAAGAACTTAATGCAATCACTAAACTAATATAACCTCAAAATGTCATATGGAAGTGTACTAGGGCAGTGATAGAAAATCAATAAAGTTTAATGTAGTTGGAAATATATAGAAGAACGCAATGGCCGACGTCGAGGATTACTTTCCTCGGGGAGGAAATAAACCAACTTCGAAATACTTTAAGCAAAGAGAAAACGTAAGTCATAATTGTAGTAACGTAAGAACCGCAAAATCATAACAAACATTGTATATTTTCATGTTTTACAGTATTTGGGTTTGCCTTTGAAAACCGAAAAAAAGAAGAAAAGGACAAAGAGGAAGTCCGATGAAGACGATGGCTACCTATCCGACGAAGTCGCTAAACATATTGCTGAATCGCACAGAAACTGCGGCGTATGGTTGAAATACTCCGTAAGCTAAAACATTTAATTTATGCGCACTTAAATACCTTACTGGCCTCGTAACAAAAAATCTCTACGTTATCTCACAGTAAACAAGATATCTTTTTGTACCAGAAAGACACAATGACACTATTAATTAAATAATTGCTTCAGTTTTTAATCCAATTGGTAATAGTTACATTACAAAGTCCATCACTCTCAGTGAGAAGTACATATAACCATTCGTTTAATTCCCAATCAATGTTTTTGTTGAAGTAATTTCTTTTGCTATTAAAAGTTGTTGGTGATCAAATGAATTTATTTTTCATGGCGCTTTAAATTTTTGTAATTCAATTTTACGCATCGGTTTATGACTGTTACAGAATGTGAAAGAAGGGCACTTGATGCTGGGAAGGGTGCGCCAAGTGCAAGACACGACAGTGTATCTGTCCCTGCCTTGTCGTATGAGTGGTGTAGTGATGGCGTGCCACATCAGCGAGGCTTACAACAAGTTGCTTGAGGCCTATGTTAATGATGAGGTATATATTTTTATTTACCCTGTTATTGCTGCACTGCTGTACCGGGTTTCCTCACATAGTGAGATTTAATCCATAGTCTACCACACTAGCCTAGTGCGGATTGGTAGACTTCACACACCCCAAAAAATATTATGTATAACGTGTGTGCGTGCCAGGATCGAACCCTGACCCCCCAGAATGGGAGGCTGAAGTTTAAACCACTAGACTATTACTACTTGACGAGGTACACAAAACACATCCAATCATTCATAGTTTTGTTTTCCAAAGCAGATGGATAGGTCTGGTATGTGTGTACATGATCCTAACGATGATCCCAGGGTGATTTGAATTGAATTACTTGTTTATAGACATAATGTTGTTTAATTTAGACAGAAAAGATGAAAGATCTGCAGGAGATGTTCCGCCCGGGACAGTACGTAGCTTTGAAGGTCTTAGATGTGGCCGTCGACCACCTCATGATGACCATGATGCCGCAGCATGTCAACAGTGAGAAACTGGCGGTAGATTTACATAAAGGTAAAGTAGTATGATATTCCACAAAATATAATAAAACAACCAGTGTATCTAAAATAAACTAGATATCTTTGTATTCGTCACTCAGGTGCACTCCTGCAAGCTGCTGTAACATCAGTCGAGGATCACGGCTATGTGATGGATACTGGTATTCCTAACATCAGAGCATTTTTGCCCAAAAATGCTGCTAATCCTGAGATTACGTTGGGTAAGTCGTAACTTGTGTATTGCAACACCACAGTACGTTTCATTGGACTGGCCTGGCCATTAAAACGAAACATACACACATTCGCATTTATAATGTTAGTGTGTTTTAATATTAGACCTGGTCTCCACAGATGTGGGGATGTTGACTTGGTGCAGCATCAAGTCGGTCGCGCCGTCGGCCGACAGCAGCGTGGTGACGCTCACAAGCGAGCTGTCTGCCCTACAGAAGGCCTTCCAGAAGAAACCCACGTCCATCCTTCTGCCGGGCAATGCTGTAGATTTTATTGTTGATAAGGTACATGATGTGTCAGCATCATTTGCGACTATACACTAATATAGAGATCATTTGTAGCACAACCCTGCTTTGCAATTCAATTCAAATATCACTTGCTTTACCAGTAAATGAAATTGTTGTGGGGAAACATGCACACCTTAGACATGTTTTAAAAGTGTGTATGTAATATTGACAGAAGTGTGCGAAGTCTGTCAATTTGCACTGGGCCACCTTTGTACATTTTAATCTGAAACCTCAGTAGGAGAGAATGATTGCAATATCCAGTAGTGTAACAGTAAAAGAGTTGAAAAAATCCCTACTTTTGCCCTTTAGTGCTTAAGTATCAATAAAAGCCGTATTGTGTCAAAAAGGATATATGGTATCCAGAGAAATACATTGTATCCAAGCAGGACATATGGTATCCTAAGAAATACATTGTATCCAATAGTATATACTGTATCCATGAAGCGTGCCCGTTAACAATATAGTCTATATCCGTGTTTATATTTTGTAGGCGTTAGACAACGGCCTAGAGGGTCATATATTTGAAGACCGCACAGCATACATACAACCGCAGCACGTGGACAAGATCAACGGAAAGAAGCCACGTCTCGGACAAAAGGTATTATTTCATAGCCTCATCGAGTACATTGATGACCAGCAATCACTCAGGATAATGAGAAAAATAAGTTTGCACAGATACAGTCCTCGAGTTGCTATAAGGTACTGCACCACAATACCCTTTGTAAACTCCTCTAAACAAATGAAAGTCTCGTGATAATCAAATAAACAGACAGATAAACAAACAAGCATACATTTGAATACTGTATGTTTGAATTTTGAAATCGACTTAACCACATAATTTAAATTAAAAATGCCTTGACATATTTCGATCTCACAAACAGATATTTTCATGATAGTTTATGATGAAAGATACCTTCTTTTTCTTTAGAATAATCACATATCATATGTTCAATAAGTAAAACAGAAAAAGATTAGAAAAATCTCGATTCCCTGCGATTCTCAACGGGGGTAGACGGAGGTCAGTAAGTAAGCGAGTGTGCGATATATCTATCTCTATCTTACAGACCTTATGTTCTTAACACTTATAATTATTATCGTCGTGATTGTGTAGGTCCGCGCCCGAGTTCTCTACGTGCTGCCAACGACGAACACTCCGTTTCTCACCATGAGGAACATCTTCGAGACCACTTACCCCGACATGGAGACGGAACAGACCCTGCAAGAGGGCGACATAATCGATGACGCTCAGGTGTTTTTTTCATTAATGTAGCAAACAGACAGACAGACACGCGATGGTAAGTGGTCACCGTTGCCCATGGACATGGACACCAGAGAAGTTGGCAATGCGTTGCCGGTTTTGGAAAAATGCTCTTTTCAAGCGTGTCTTGGAGTGGCCCAGGTAGCACTCCGTAGCCCTTAAGTCTCGCATGAAAGTTCACGTTCAGTTGACACGCGCGCGATAAAAAAATTAAACTAGGTTCGTAGTTCACAAAATTCCCGCTTCATCGCGCATTTGAGTCGTAAAATACACTAGTACTCTACATACATACTGATACACACGTTTCCCAGGGGATACATGCCCTTTTGCTTTGCTTTTGCCTTTCATCGAAAATCATCCGTACAATATATCTCCAGGTGATAAAGGTGGTCGGGAAGACCGTGTACATGCGCCTGGGCGGCGGCGCCGTGGGCGCGCTGAGCGCGTCGCGGCGCGGCGCAGCCCCGCCCCTCGACACGCCCACCGTCACCCGCTACCCGCTCGGTAAGCATATACTTACGATCGGCGTGTAATCTTGCACTAATTACGCATGCATCTCATGTTTCATAAAATTATATACATATAAAAAGCTATTATGAAGTGAAATGCAAACTGTCATACGCGTGTACTGTAAAAGAAAAGATTTCGATTGCCGACCGGACAGCGGCAGACATGGCGCGCACGATGTGATGTTGGGTGTAAGACGCTATTATTATTACTATTATTTGCTCAGTGGTCGATATTTGACCGTAATACAATTTCATTCATTTGTTTTGTTTAATTCGTCAATGTCCCCCCCCCCCCCCCCCCCCCCCCCCCCCGCGCCCCCCCCCCCCCCCCCCTCCTCCCCCCCCCCCCCCCCCCCCTCCGCTGCAGACCGGAGGGCCCCCCCCCTGGACCCCC
>DWDX01002497.1:0-15104 GCA_018245675.1 Agara michaeli
TGTCAGGGATATAAATGCCGGTTACATTATGTACATTGTCAAGAACTGCCTGTTTTTATATATAGAGTACGCGAAACACTTTCCGATCTTTAAATCCTATAATCGGTTTGTATTACTTGTTTTCAAGATAGTTCTACATATTGGCCGAGTTATGCATTTAGTATGGAATAGTGAAGTTGGGGAAGAACTAGTAGTAGTAGTAGTAGTGTTTTTGTAGTAGAACTAGATTTTAGAACTTTTTCGGTAGAAATCAATGCAGCGGTATTACTTCCCCGAGCCAACATCTTTTTTACTATTTCACACTTTAATCTCTTTACTATCCATCACTTATATACTATTTACAAATCAACAAAGACAAACAGTTAATTTTATCAGGCGGGTGACAAGTGATGACAGAGAGGACAGATGAGGGAGAAGGATGGACTGCATCCAAGAAGTGTTTCAGTGCCGGTGTAAGACACAACGCGTCCAGTAGACGCGGTAGGGTTGGACAAATGGTAAAAATCTATCGATATGTATTGTATGTATCGATATTTATAAACAAAATGCAGAGTTAAAATTTCGATAAACTTATACCACAGCGAAAAAAAATATCGATTTTCATATTCAACAATAAAATACATACATACATACATACCGTCACGCCAGGTCAAAAATAAAATAAATATCGATATATCGAGATTAAAAATGTCGACCATATCCATCGATGATTAAATAAAAATATATCGACCTAACTGAAAACCAGCGGCTGCGGTACACCATAGTGAGACTGAGTTTGATTTTTTTTAAAATTACGTTAGCTACATACTTTTGTTATTTTAAGGGTCGAAAAAACAAAACATACTTTTTGTTTTTGTAGTTGTTTCAATATAAATATCTCTAGTGCCAAGCCACGAATAATGTTGGTCGAATAATAATATTCTTATATTTTTGCACTTCCCTAAGACGGGGCGATGGCGCGGCGGCCAGGTATATTTAGCCGAGGCAATGACATTGTGTGCACGCGTAGATCATTGTCAACGGATTATTTGAATTGATTTATCATCATGTACTCCTCGTGGGCATTGCAGGTGTCCACTGGCGCTCGGTGCACGGACTGGACGACTGACCACTCATGCTGGGTATATGGTGTTTTCAGTATTACACATGTAGGTACATATTATTTACTCTGCAGAAGATTTCTTGTACGTTCTTTTCATATATGCTAAGTTATAAATACCCAGCAAAAACTCTTAATAATATAAGAAGCGCCAGTCTTTTTCACATTAATATTTTTCCAAAATCAGTGTAAAAATATTCAAAAAATATTGATCTCATTAAAATAATACACTCCACCTGCCTTTATTCGTTTCCTGTATAAAAAAAAAAACAATTTCAAGGATATTTGGTTATGTCATGTATAAATGGTATATTTTATCACAATAACATCTCGGACATTTTTATCTATTCATCAGAATCTGAGAGCAACCTCATTTTTTGATAATATCATTAAGTATATGTCACATCTACTCGGCCGTTTAATAGGACAGTCTCATACAGACCACACATCATTATTTTCTATAGCGAATATCTCAAAACATTCGCGACAGTTCAGTCGTGTTTCATTACTTATTTTTCAATTATTGCTACATTTTTACGCTTCTTTGAAGATAATGTTAATAACACGGTTACTGTGTGCTATGGTAAATTATTTCTAGATATTTCTAGAAGCTGTTACGTGTTTATGAGCTGTAATGACATTTAACGTGCCAGTTAGAAATAACCGCATTAAAACGTAACATTAACGATTCTTCTTCTTCTTCTGCTGATTCTTCGATTCTAACAGATATGCATATATATTGGTGTGCTATACAAAAACAGAATATGTTAAAATAGAGCAATATCTAAAAAAACAAATATAAAAAAAAAATGTCTTCTAAAATCAAAGAGCTACTTTTGTTTATTTCCGTTTCCGCCATTTTGTACGTACAAGACAAAGTATATTGCATCTGTGGTAAGGTGACTTGATTCGAAATATTTGCAATTCCAATTTCAAATCGTTGAATAAATATATGCCACATTTATTCATATAATGTTACGTATAAGATACGTACCTATATTATACACATTTCGCAGTAATTTTTCTCGCTTTGCACGTTAATTTTCCCTACTAAATCCAGGCGTCAGACAGCTATAAAAGCGGTTACTGACGGCCGGAGGAGAACGACCAAAATAGTCGTATACGCACAATGCGCCTTCTACATAGTCATTGTCCCTAGTTTTTAAATTATGTTTAGGTACTTACGAGCGAACAGTGCACGAACAAACGTACAATCCATTTATCGCCCCACTACCGGACAAGGGCTTCCTCTCGGATGGGCCAAGTACGAGTTGGCAGACTTTATGTGCCTCGGAGAACAGTGCTGCAAAATTTGTTTATCAACTGTCAGATTTTTATAACACAGGCATTCGTCTAATTTTTTGTGTGGAATTGCCCCAATTATTATTATTTATTACTATTAACTGAAACAGGAAAAGACCGGATTAATAAAGGTGTTGAAGACGTTGTGAGATGACGCATCTGAAATGACTCCGCAGACGTAGCAATGCAATTGTTACTAGCGTCAGGTTATATAAAACTTGAAATTTCTTCAATGATTACTTACCGACTGGTGCCCTCTGTACAACTCAATATTATTATATTTTCAAAACTGCAAGAATAGAATGAATTACCCAACAGTTGCTTCCATTTACGCTAATCAAAATTTCACTATTGAGCCAAAAAGTGAGGTTATAATGTCTCCCTTCTCTACATTTCATAAGCGAAATGTGTACCAGATTCACTCGGTTATTTTAAATTTGAATTACGAACGTTATAAACGTAGACAGCGTTAGACTTATGCGTGTGACAGTCGCGCGAGAGGGACGCAAGATAAGTAGCTCTATATCTCTCGCACAAAGTAGGTAGCGATAAAGAAGCCAAATTCAAAATGTATTGTGATTTTAAATATCGAAATGGAATGTTTCGTTATTTATAAGTAATGTGCGGAATGCGAATTTGTCAATGTGTTTTATTGTTTTTAATGAGCAATGAATAACTATTATTATTTGTAAATAATTTTTGCAGTGAGTAATGGGACATTTTTAAACATGTCGTATTTAGTAAGCATCATTTTAAATATGCGAATGATGTAAATACATTTTTTTACAAATACTGGTTCGCCCCGCCTCCGCCCGGGTTGAAGAATTGTCTATCTTTAAAAACTCGGAGAACATTATGAAGGATTCTAATGTGTGAATTCCTTATGATGTTTTTCACAGCGAGTGATATTAAATTTTCATTTGCAAAACATAAGTACATAACTGAAAAATCAGAGGTGCGTGCCCGAACTCCGGAATGAGTGATTGCTATCGTGACGAAATTTTGCTATCGTGAAAATTTTAAGATTTGGTATAAATCTACTAAATGTATTCAATTAGGTGATGAAATGAAATTACAGATTGCAAATAATCTGTGAGGAAGTAAGGATGTCGATTTGAAAGTAGTAAAATTCCATCACCCGTTATTTCCTCTTACATAACTGTCGTGGTCGACCCAACAAATTACACGTTATCTACAAATTCCTTGTTCCTGAGCTTCCCGAGAATTGCTTTTGACAAGCTACCACAGATAAATAAACATGATTTTTTTTTGTATGAAGCCCGTACGGTATCTTATTAAAGTTTATCAATATTGCAAAAACGCCCTTTGATGTATAACTTAAGGCATAAAAACGTCAATAAATTCAAAAAAAAAAGCGTTGGATCTAGCAAATACGATTGCTACATATATATTCCGCGTTCCCGCGCATTGCTGCTAACCGACTAGCACAGATTAAAAATACAAACGTTTTCTTTTCAGGCGCAGTGTCATGAGGCCGGAGCGACGAGATGCGTGCGCGCACATAACGCGCGAACACATCACTATGAAGTAATGGATTTATTTACGATTTTTTCATTTATGGCATCCCCTTTGTTTATCACCTGTATTTAATTACCAAACAAATTACCTCAGTATATTATTACAATATAATTTTTGTTACTTACGTACGCATGCTTTAGCAACAATACTGTATTAATGTCATTTATTTTATTTTTATAATAGTTTTGCTATCAGCAGGTAATGCGAAGTGGATGCCATAGACAAGGAAAAGTGAAATGTGATCGTGGAAATGAAACTGAACGTGAAATAATTATGTAAAGTGAAAAGTGAGTGCCCAATGAAGTGAAGTCAGTGACCGGCGTGTTACCGTGAAACATGCAGTGATAGCCTTCTAGTCAAAAGATTAAACATGCCAATACAAGTGGAGAATAGTGTTAATTATAATAATAATACATGTAAGTATCATCCATTCGATTATTTTAACGTTGTTCGTGAAGATCGTAAAAATTATCTTTAATTATCTTTTTTGATCTGATCTTATTTAGCCAAATGACAATGTATCCACATTTATAAAATAAGACAATAATAGTAATGAACTATTATGTATAAATTTATTTTTCATTTGAATTTTTGGCAAAACGTGGATACGTTGATCATTACGTTCTGTAAATGTAAATATTTGATTTTTCTCTCTTATGAAAAACCATGACAGCGTTGCGCTTCCCGTTTCACATCACTAGCCGACATCAAAGTAGTGATGTGTGCGCTTCCGGGCGACGTAGAGCACATCCTTGTCCTCCAGTGCGCAAATAAATCGTTCTATTTCAGACCGGATGTATGATGATTGTTTTTATTCGTAAGTTCAATGTCGTGTCGAGAGAGAATGAGGGCGACTGGAACGGCTGGCGATTTTAAATTTGGAACGAAGGAAATATTTAAAAATCAGAGTACAAGTCTCATTGATAACTACCAATATACATAGCTTTGGATGGATTTATGGAATTAAAAAAAAAAACAATATCTAATTCGAATTTTTAAGAGGTTACGACCTCAAGGGGTAGATTACGACATTCTAACAAGTATATTGTTGTCGATCGTATTTACATACGTGACGTCTGAATAAAGATGGAAGCGCTGTAAAGACACGGAAAGAAATTACATTATGGATATTATTTTGAAACCTTCAAATATCGAAATGAATGATGATAATTGATGAGCGCTGATTGCAAACAATCATTAACTAATTTGCCTGGAAAAAAGGCTGTATTTTTTTAATTACGAAATAAAAAGGCACAGTTTAGAAGATGCCTCCGCTCCGAAAATGCATATGGTCATACTGAAATATTTATCCAGAAAAATAGACAAAAACATGTAGATCATCTCCGCTAATCCGCACTGGAGCGCTGTAGAGGGGCCCGCTCCGGCTTTCCGACAGACGCGCTACAAATCCGTGACCAGCGATGGGACAAACGGGTAGCATTGAGTACGTACTTACATCAAGACTTGCAATGCGATGATTTTTATCGCAGGATGCCCGCGATCGTAATCCTCACAACACCTTAAGACTGCTACTTTTCTTAATATTGCTCTGATCGATATAAGCCTATATAATACATATTCAGTATTTAATATAAAATGAAAATTAATGTTATATAAAGAGGTGACACATTTTTTAAAAATCGACTACATTTGTTTTAATTTGGCTAGAATATACCTTTTCTATATCTAATAGATTTTTTTTCATTTGACACGATATAATATTACAGTTCTTCAATTGACTACAGGTTTTCTATCGTGACGTTCAAAATTATTTTTTGTTCCACTTCTAAATACGTAGTTCATTTGTTAGACCGGAACTACGTCACGAGACCATTCATCGTACAGTTCGAACACTCACGATTCCAAATCGAAATTCAAACTCACATTGCGATAGAAAAACTGGGTTATTGGTGTAGGTACTGACTAGAGACCCTGACTTTTAAACCGAAGGTCGTGGATTCGATTCCCACCCAGGACAGATATTTGTGTGATGAGCATATTTGTTTGTTCTGTGGCTGAATATAATAAAAATATCTATAGGTGTATTATGTCTAATCTAAATATGAAATAATATGTATAATCTAACTCAAAGGTGACTGACTGACTGACATAGTGATCTATCAACGCACAGCCCAAACCACTGGATGGAATGGGCTGAAATTTGGCATGCAGGTAGATGTTATAACGTAGGCGTCCGCTAAGAAAGGATTTTGATCAATTCTACCCCCAAGGGGATAAAATAGGGGATGAAAGTTCTTAACGCGAGCGAAACCGCGGGCAAAAGCTCGTTTTCCATAAAACCAATTCATTGGAATCCTGATCCCTACACTAGGACAGCCGGTATCATAGAGGCCAGTGCCTTCCCATTCAGATTACAAGTTTCTGTAATTGGCTTTCAGTTCAGATTTTAACGTTTGACCTGTCACATCTATAACCTACTATCACTAATACCATCGGACATTATATGTGTAAACTTGCTATTTCTAATAATAACAAATCACAATTGTTTCGCGCATCTCCATAAAAATACAGACAAATAGCTTTTCATGCATGAAGCAGAAATGTTTACAACCAATCGATCGGTTGGATTTCGTTTTAGAAATAAATGAAAGTTAAAATTTGTGCTTTCATTTCACAAGTAGGAACGGTGTCAGCGGAACTTATTTATACAACCGGGGCACAATTCCATTTATCTCACCAGATGAAGGCAAATAAATTCCAACGCCTAAAATTTACGGCATCTATAAACAAAACGCGATAACCTTCAAAGGCTTGAGTGATTGTCCGTGTAAGTTCCGAGTGACGGCTTATTAAAGAATTAATGCAGCGGTTCCCAAACTTTATCGGTCCGCGACGCACTTGCATTGGCTACTCGAACCAAGGTACAATTTATTATATTAAGTACGTAAATAGGCGCAAAAATTGAAACATCCACAATGTGAATTCCGAGGTTTTCTTTTTAATTGACACGCAAGAATACTTCGGCTATTTCAGAGAAATAGGAAATAAAATAGGATACCGAATTAATCAATGTGTCATAACTTTAATTTCCAGAAAATGGAGCGCTGGAGCTACTCGCACCCGTCTCCGCTCCACAAAGGCGCCGGAGTGCACAGTTTGGGAACCTCAGAATTAGCGTAAAAAGTTTAGGTTTTATATCAATATAACATATCAACTATAACAACGGTGTAAAAAGGAAATACTTTTGGATGACAGTAATTTTTTATAAAGTTATCTTTCCTAAGTAACTTTCAAAGCGCAGCGTAAGTCTCTAACATATGTATAACATGGTAGTTGAAAACCAAATCTAACTGTGATGTCAACCGATTGATGAATCCACGCGAACTGTGGATTGACGTACATCGATGTTTATTTTTCGAACAATTTACTGTTCTATTACTAGCCATGTATCTTCTCTTATAATGAGGAAGTTTAAGGTCTACCACGCTGGCTAAGGATTAGCGCATTAGCGTGAACAACAGGTGTGAACAAACTTAGACAATGTAAGACGGAAGTCTAAGGTGTACATTTTTTCTCACGACATTTTCGTTATCTGTTATAGAAATGATATTTAAATTATTATGTACTTTATAAAACGCACGTACCTTTGTAGTCAGCGGTACGTCCTCGGATTTGAATGTAGACTCTGGGTGCGGAAGAGTGAAAATTAAATCACTAGAGCATATTTCCTAACATTAATTTGAGCTACTATTCAACTATACGGTAAATAATTTGAAAATTAATAAATAACTTATTTTTTTATTTTTACTCGTTCATTTTTGGCTACTGTTATGTGTGACCATTGTAAGATGGTTGCAAGTGGGATTTTATTTAATACTTTATATACATATATCTAAAATTTTTAAGCTTTTTTAAGTTAAGGTTCTGACACTTACAATAAATTGATAGGAAACTTTTGATTACAAAATGTAAAGTGTTATTATTTCCAAAGTCCCGAATATAACGAGCGAAGATCGCGATGCACTCCAAATAACATCGCAACTGCTATTACCTGAAGTTTGCGGCAAATCGTTATTGCTCGTTGCTTTAGGCTGTGACCGCAGTAATATTTTTCAATTTTAAATCCATTGACACTGGCTCGCGATACATAATCTCTTGCGCCATAAAATAAATCTCCACATGTATATGAGTGTAACCTTCATAGGTTCACAGTTACTTTGTTCTCTAGAAAGGTATGAAAATAAAATTTTCATATGTACCTATCGTTAAAGTTTAGAACAAGTGCTGCTTGTAATAATTGACAGATGGATAGCGGGATTAAATAATCATAATCAATATTTAACAAAATAAGATTTCCATACAATCACATTATCAGCTACTATAACATTGATGTTAGCTACGATATGATTGGTTTTTATACGTTGTTTATTTTATAAAAACAATGTTTCTTTTATTTATTTATTTTAAAATCCAAGCGCAATACATGGGTAGGTACTAAGATATGTAATTTATTTAGAACAAAATTATGGTCAGAACTCGGTGTGATTTTTATATTTGAGTAATTATAAGCCGCGATTTTTTTTATTAAATTGGTACCCTTATTTAAAATTATGCGATATTAATTTACATAGTCCGCTGTCGCTTCCGCCTCACAATATAGCCGACGCAAACATTTCAAGTGCACGACTGCCGAGCGAACAACAGAATACTTTCTATTGACTACGGAAGTGGTCAGTTTGCACAGGAGTTTGCAAAATAAGAACATTAGCCTTTGTTGTGTTACGATCGCTCTTAGGTACGTACTCGTTCAGTCGTTATTGAAGATTATATTTGTGCAGGGATATCGTTTATGCTATTTTATTTACAACCGAAAATTTCCTTGAAAGCTAATTTTAGATGAAGAAAATACGTGAATATCTTAGAAGCGAGAAATTCCCTTATGCTGTATCCGGGTGAAATATTATTTGTATAAAATTCCATTATTACAAATCCATACCTAGTATATACGCCACTTACAGCAGGAAACCAATTTTTAAAATATGCCTGTCTGTGTATTTGTTCCGGCTAATCTCATAAACTGTAATATTTTATAAACTTTTGAACATATTATTCAGTTATATATACATACTTATAAAATTTAAAATCAAATTGCTGTATTGCCTTAAAAAATAGTTTTTTTAGAATTCAATAAATAAATTGAAGAATTTACTAAAGCCGGCACAAGCGCATTATGAAAGCTTGCAGATATTGCTTTATTGGCTATTTTCCTCGTTCCGTAAGATCCTTTGTGTAAAGAAAGCTACTAGCTTCGCACACATTTCTCAGAGAGCAGTGTGTCGATTGTCGTATTCCGGTGCGAGCTTAAGTCGCCTCGTAATTGTCACCGTCCTAGGATTTTTGTTCCGTTCCAGTTAGTACTCGTATAGATACTTACTTTGGTGTACAACTTTTGTGCTCACCTCTACGTGCGACCTAAAGCTGGAATGAATAAGGCTTGTACCTATTGTTTCTAAGCGCACATTTTTATAGACACCATAAAGTGTTTTGGTCTAAAATACAATTACGTGCGTATATTACTTGGGAAGTTTATATGTATTTACTGTGAACAAATTGAATGAAAATTATATATTTACTAGAGCATTCATCATAATTCCATGCCGATAACATAAATGGGAATGTGTGTTTGTTAGTCCTTCTTTCACATCAAAACGGAGGTACGGATCGTTTTTGGTACGGAGGTTTTTGGTACGGAGATAGTTGAAGGACTGGAGAGTGACATAGGTTACTTTTCGCGTAAAAACAAGTGGTAATTAAATAAGTGCTATAGACGGCGTTATACATTAACGATATCACATGTCAACAAAATCAATTCTTATGAGCATGCGGGCGAAATTCCAGCTAATAGCTAGTACACAATAAAATGTATAACTATCGACTTTATATCGGTAAGGAAGCCTGATACTTAATCGTATTAAACTACAATAGGCTTCCATTGAACGCAAGTTATGGTGGGTTTCTGTAACAATGTACTGATAACCACCACACATAAGTTAGATAGATAGAAACATAGATATAGGCAAGCATGCAACACCTTACGCCACATCATCGCTTACCATCAGGCGAGATTGTGGCCAAATGCTAGCCTAATTCAAACATAAAAAAAAGATATTACATTGATTTTGTTCTCAACCAATGCACTAGTTAAAGTGAAACTCTTGATAATAGGAAACGCGCTAACCGATGCTTATAACGTTTCATTTACAAAAATCAAATTTTGTAGCTGCCAAGAGACGTGCAGTAGAAATATGTGACTAAGAATTTACACCAGTTACCATCCTTAGTCTCTCCTATGGGAAATAGGCGTGACTATATAACTATTAGCTCGAAACAGGACTACAGAAATAGGACTGTTAGCAACATTAGTGTGCTTAGGATAGTATGAGTCCAATTAGTGTTTGTTACTATCCGTTCTACGTACTCGATATTTTTTTAATTGCATGCTGCTTCCGAGGACAGAAATCGTTGCATCTGGTACACGTGGACCGTCATACACACCCTTCAAACCGAAACATACATTGTTTTATTAACAATTGCTTCACACCCGAACTCATTGTATTGTAATATATTTGCGTTATGCAAGGTGATTTTAATGAAAATGTCTAGAGGAATGTATATCATTGCGAATGAATTCAGCAGATCGTTTTACCCATTTGTGTTTACTTACCGCTGACGAAAGTTGTTTTAAAGGCGGCGGAATTTTCATTGGCTCCTCTGAAAACTTCCCATCTTTATAACGAGACAGCTGTCTCGACTATTTAGACGAGAAGCGCCCACTTCAAACCAACAGTTTCGAAATAACATATCGTTTTAAACACCGACTGACAGATGACACATTTCGACATTTTTCAACTTGTCGTGTTTGTAACGCTCGCTCGCCATTCCCTTTTATTCTGTCGCTAAGAGGCACTTTTAACGCGGCAGCTTTGGGATCGATTATAAATCTTATTAAGTAGACATTGGACATAGTTTTGCGTGTCGTTTGGAAATTTATGCTATTTCGAACAAAACACGATCAAATTTAACGAGAACCGACAAAAAGTCACAAGAGACGGTATAATTTTTGAAAGGCTAATTCGGCCACAAAAGGTTAATTAGCTTAACTTTTTTTATTTTATTTAGCTTTGTTCGAGACAAACATTAGGCTGCTTATTTATTATGAATTTATAAATACATCAACATTGATATATTATTAGTTTTTCGATCGGTTGAATATTAAATCACGTAAAATTTATAGGGATCATTATTTTAAACATTCTATGAGTATAAATACGTTAGCGGCATATTAATATTCGTGTCATTACAGTTACTAAAGATATTCCAACATGTGTTACAAACAGTGTATCCCACATTCATGTGTATTTTTTGTCGTTAGTCAAAAGGTTGGGCTTAGGTCGCAAGTAACGAAAATAAACGTAAATCATGCTAACAAGGTGTTCAATGAAAATAATTCACGCGAAGAGAATACAGTTTAAATTCCCTAGATGGAAACGGTCTGAGTCGGCAGAATAATTGAGCCATTCATAAAGCTTGTGATAGCAGACTGAAGTCCCATCGCAGCGCAATGACTAATAAGAAGTTAATCCGCAAATAAAAGTGGAATTGAAACAGAAGTGGAACGCCTTCGCGCCGTGTGGGTAGGCTAATGTCGATTTGTCTTTGTCGGCGTCACTGAACTCGTCAGAAATAGATTAAGCTCTCTCACTCCATCTAATGGTGCCTCATTTGTTTGGCTTTAAGAGAAAAATTGCTCTTAAACTCCGCGAGATAGGATCTTGTCGATGAGTTTCGTTTGTTTGACTCAATTCGAGCCCCCTCCGTCTGAAGCTACGTTTTGCCTAACATTTTCAAATTCACTTAACACTTTCGAGTGGCGCCTCTGTAAATTGTTCCAAGTTATTGTACTCTTATTTGTTTTTTTTTTACCTGAAAAATGTAATTTGTGTTCCGTTGCCGGCTTGTTCTCTTTTTTTTTATTCCACGTTTACTTAGAAGCGGTTAATGTTGAAATGGAATTTGTTTCGCATTGAATAAAAGTTAGGATACCTGCGCTAGGCAATCGAGTTTGCTCTGCGGACGACGGATTTAATTAAAGTTTATGCTAATGAGCGTCTACGCTCGATATCGTGGGGTTCTGAAGTTTTTTTAACGTTACTCTATCAAAACACATACACTCGTACGTGAATCAGTGTGTAAGTACAGAAACTTGAAGATTATTTAAAAATCCATATAGTGCGGCAAACTTTCTTTTCATTCGATGGTCTTTTGAATTGAAGTTCATAACAATTTTATGAAATCACGCTCGAGCTGAATCGTATTTCGTATTCACCGGGCGCTGAATTTTAATTCAAAGAGAGAAAGAAATTAAAAATCTACGCCGGAATTGATGACTTGTCTCAGTTCTGACGAGTAGCGTCTTTTTAAATTTAGTTGAGTCATATGCTATACATATTTGCGCAGTGTAAAAGACAAAAGTACTAATGAATGTTAAGTTAATATAAATATTTTTTGTATATTAATTGATTTGTTACCACAACGTAAGAAAACGTCTGAAAAACAAATCAACATTAGGTGTTCCGTCGCATGGTTAGTATTTGATGTTATGTCCATAATTAAGCAGAACAAGGCATAAGCAAGAGCTGCTCGGTATGACAAGTAAGATAGTTCATTAATAGTTAAACGTTCGTTGTGAGACTGGTGTCTGAGAAAAGATCTCGCTTACTGTAGTCGAGCACCAAGCGGGCGAAAGCGCGAAATGTGGATACTGAATTTTGCGGAAAAGATGAATCCGTTATTCCAACATTTTATGAAATGTTACATTCCTTATAAAGATTTTTTGACCGGAAAGGAATTGATTATGATCTAATCTCTTTGTAAATGATACCATCGTGAAGTAATAGATTATATATACGATATTTTATATGTACATAGATACGAGGCACTGACGGGGCCTTTGTAGCGTTATTATTGACCAAGCGTTAATTGAACATACAAAACAGTAATGAGATTTAATAAAACTTAGAGATTTAGTAAAATTGTAACTTTTTTGTTACAAGTATATGTAATATAGTCTATATTTTCATTTATTGATATCATTGTCGCTTGTATATATAAAAGAGGAAGGTAACTGATAGATTGACCCAGAGATCAGAGCACAATCGAAACCGCTGCAACGAAATTTTGCAGATAGGTTCTTTATACAAAGTAAGCACTAAGAAAGGAACTTTGGAAACTCCATACCTAAGGGGATAAATCGTCCTACAAAAGTTGTACTAAAATTCTTTTGAAATTTAACATTTATGCTGTTGCTTATTAAAAAAGTAAAGCATTTATTGGTTTTTCGAAATTCGAATTACGCTCGAGCAAAGCCACCGGCAAAACCTAGTACGGCATAAAGTACACGTTGAACGTAAGAAAAATTGTATTACATTTTAAATTGTCTCAACTGAAACTACCCAATAACTACATCTAAAACAATTCGCACGGTCCATTCGTACACATCCTTTCAATAAAACTATTGCCGTGTCGACACTTACTTTTATTTGCAGCGCGCGTGAAATGAGCGTAAAGTCTCCCGCCGGCCACCCATAGCGCTGACTGGTTAACGCGTTTCATTTCTACTGATTTATTGGAACGCAACTCCGAACGCTTCTCGTACACTGCTGATCAAAGTGAAGTATAATAAATCCAACTGAAAACAAAAAAATATCGCAAATGTGCACCCACAGAAGTTTTGTACAGAAATAAATGGCTTATTATTTTTAAAAAAACTGGTACATTTACATGGCGTTAAAAGAGTAATGATAATGGTAATTCTTGCTGTATGTGTGTTCAGAAAATTACATTATGCATCATCCATCATTATGTAATAGGTGGTTATTATGCAGCTTTTCAAATATTTAATAAATATCATATTTTATTAAACCTAGACATATATCGCTTACTTAAGAATAATGGATAAATCGAATCAAATAAAATTGTCGTTACATTATGCCCACTTCCCTATAGTATATCGTAGAAATGATTCTTAATGTATACACAACAAATTAATAAGAAATATCTCTATAACTTATCTTCCAAGCGTAGTTACTTTTAAAATTAATACTTAATGTGAAAGCCTGTGTATACTTTAATTTGGCTTCAGGTGTAAATCTGATATCAACATCGGTTAAATTCATTTGAGATCTCGGCTTTTGGTGCTGGTTTTCTCACGCAACCGGAGTATTATGAGCATCACGCCGGCATATCCGTGCGTGATTTAATCGTAATCAAATAGAATAGTGATTAAAATGCGCGCCCGTAAATAGAAGTAGAGAGTCATCAAAACTGTATTAATTTTGTTTATTACTTATTGGTTAGCTCTATATCGCATTACGGGATATTAGATGATATATTTGATTATGCGTTGATTAAACGAAGATTAGAAATTGTGAAATGGTCATTTTTACTATAGGAAAATAGTGAACTTTCCTCAAGAGACACACTGACTCTTCATTATTAACGTAATGGTATAATGTAGAGTATTACGGCTGTTATTGGAATTGAAAACTTACACGCTCTGCGCTGAAGGGAGAGGCGAGGAAACCCGCACACCATAAAATTAAGTAAATATGGCGAGCGAGAAATTAAGTAATTATGAGTAGCCTTAAATCTTCTCGTTCTGAAAGGGGAGTCATCTCCAACAGTAGAAGAACAAATATAGTTTAAAATGTGTTAATAAAAAGGTCACATTACATTTCTTATCCCTTTTTTTAAACACCCCAAAATCCAAATATGAACAATATTTTTTAACATACTTTTTCGCCATAAACTTCTTACAAACAAGCTTTTTAAGAAGCTTTGAAACTTTGATGCGAGTATGTAAGTTTGCTCTCACAGAGCACCAGGCGTCGGCGTCATTATTGTCAATCGCTTTTATTGTTTTCGCTACTATTCTACCGGGTGATTTATTGTTACCTTTTAAAATTCTTCATCTATTCAAATTCAAATTTCAATTCAAATTATTTTATTCATTATTAGGTACATACAATCAATGAAACTCTATGAAACGTTTAATTGATCAAGTTTATTAATACTTGACTGCCTCGTTGGTCGGGCGGTTGTTAGCGCGACTGCCGATCGGGAGGTCCTGGGTTCGAATCCCGGG